>JAECUM010090599.1:0-136163 GCA_016617855.1 Megalonaias nervosa | reverse complement strand
GTAGGAAATGGCTGTTTTAAGCCTCGAGTTTAGGTCACATCGTACTCCACGTGATAGGCTATGTGATTTACTACTTTGAACATCGCAATAAAATAAAATGCCATTTGTCACTTATGCAAGAATAGCCCTATCTAAGTACCAAATTCTTACACTGAAAACATGTAAAATAGAAAGGCTGTTTACAATTCCAGTTAACATGCGGGCCAAAATGACCTTGGAAATGGCCAATCGTTAACACTCGATGTTTGCAAAAACTGTGAGCTAAAAATAGTGCTGAAGTAACGTTAAGATCTAATCGGGTCAAGCCAATTTTCCGAAAAGAGACTTAAAACCAATGACAATTATCATTACAATAAAATGTAATGAAACAAAAATAAAAAAAAAAATGTTTTTTTAAAACTAACACACAAGCAATTTAATTACCTATATGTAACAATCATACACTCACATTTAAATCAGTTTTCTCTAGTATGTTCCCTCATGTGAACTTTTTGCAAATGTGTCAACTTGTACGGTTTACCCGTAATTTGTACGGTTGTTTCCCTATTCGTCAGTGTACGGCCGTACAATTGTTTTGTACGGTTTTCTCGTTCAAAATTAAAAAAAAAAAAATTAATTTTTTTTTTCCGTTTTGTGGCCATCAGGGACTCTGGGCATGATTGTTTTCTAGAAGGAGAATTCAACGAGATCAGGGTGGTCCGAAACAACCTTGCAAACCATACTCAAAACCGCGCTTTGACAATGAAACCAGTTTCATTCATGGTTCAACTCCTGTGTGTCAATATCGCTCTGAAATTTGACGCTTACTCGGATTTCTAATATTGACTAGCTCTGTAGTAAGTAAGTTTTCTTATTTTATACATTATTATTTTATTATTTATACTTATTACTATCAAATGCATAAAGTTTACATCAATTTTCATACTTGCATAGCATGGCAGCCATGTTGGTGTAACCGTAATTCGTCCGACTTTTCTGTGTGGAGATAAAGTCGATTTATTAAATATTTTAACAATATACTAATTAAAAGTAAATAGTCTGCTGAATTTAGCACCGGCATTTTATCGTGCTGTCATAGTTTTGAATTAAGTTTGTCATCTACGTAATGCAAGCCGGAAGATGCATTGCCATAATGACGGATGTAGTACAGATACGAGTGACATCGTTCTCGTGGCTCGAAAATATGTAACACTGCCAATTTATATCAAAATCGGCACACCATATAGCAAATTCATAAGGTTTCAAACACCAGATACGCAATGGAATAGAAACGATCAACAGCTTACTAGGTATAACTTCTGGACTGCTACTTTGTCAATTTTTTTATTTCTAGATTTCTATTTTTGGATAGCTCCTGGCGTGATATCTTTTGGATAGCTCCTGGCGTAATATCTTGGGGTTTGTTGGGAAAAATACAAATTCGTAAAACACTTGTAATCAGGAGATCTTCCTATATCACATTTTAAATCTAAATTTTTAATTTTTTTTCTTCTTTCATGATGTTGAAATATTCCATCCATCAAATGGCTGAGCCTGACTCAAAGAAACGCAAGCTTGAAGATACTGACGGAGGTCGTGGCAAGTTTCAGGCTGATTGGATTAAAGTCTTCCCTGGCATTGTAGATGTATCCAAGTTAGGGTCTTCCTATGCTTTTTGTAAAATATGCAGTGAAGACGTTAAATTGGTGGCGACGGTCATATGATCTGGAGGGACACTTCAGAACAAAACTGCATGAAAGAAAGTTTGAAATAAAGAAGGGAGCATCCATCAAAAGCTTCTTTGCTTAGCCAAAGCAGGAAGATGATAGTGTTATAAGTAAAAAGAATGAAATAAATTTTCAGAAATGTAAATAATTATGTAAATACGTGTAAAAATACTTTGTGTATAGCATTTGTTGTTTTAAAACTGTTGATCTTATATCATGTGTAAATGCATTTTTTCATGTAAGGTTTTTTTGGTCTTTGTAAGGTTTTTATTGGTCTGGCATACAGGTTTTCATCTCAAGGGATTCACACCGATGCTTTCGATATCCACTGAGACTAAACTTTTCATCACATACCTCACAATTAAATGGTACTTCTCCTGTATGAATTCTTATGTGCATCTTCAGACTCTTGCCTCAACTAACCATTTCATCACATACTTCACACTTAGATAGGTTTTCTCCAGTATGCATCCTCATACGCACATTGATTGATTGATTGATTGTAACTTTATGGCGCACCAGCACTGTTAGGCTATTTAGCTCCATACAAAAGGTAATATCTAGGATCATTTAAAAGTGGTAAAAGTTTTTGTATCAACTAGCAATATAAAATGAAAGAGCTGAAGGTAAAACGATAAGATGGTAACAGTAATAAATAAAGCTTCAGTGGGGAATGTAAATGGTGAATGTTAATAAGGACAGATGAAAAGGTATTTAAATTAAGGATGTAATAAGTAGTAATAGGGATACCCTAGCGACAATGGGAAAATACATTACAGACACCCTTGGGATACTCTGGCGACAATGGGAATTTAACATGGGGAAAATTGAGCCTGTCTAGCGACAAAAAAATATTGGGCCTGTATAGCGACAAGAGGAATAAAACAGGTAGAGTGACGTCACGGTACTGGACACTTGCAACAATCTAGCAAGTACCGTTACGTCATGCCACCTGTTTCATTTCTATACAAAGTTTAATGCATTCGCGTTCGTGTCAGTGGATAGTATAGTATGTTTTATGCATTCGCGTCCGTGTCTGTGGATAGTATAGTATGTTTTATGCATTCGCGTTCGCTTCCATAGATTGATGAACATCAATCTATCCTACCAAAATTACAATATTGACTAAAAAAAAATTTAGGTTATTAGAGAATAATGTTTTTCGGAGTTAAACATAAATTATACAATCGAATAAATGTTTTTTAGGGAAGAAAGAATAAATCTTTTCGAGGTATATGAAGTGGCCCTGAAAAGGGCCTTTGGGGTTTTTCTATTTTCTCCAGTTCTTCCACCAGCTTCTTAATTTTCCAATTATTCCTTTCTTCTTCTTCTAATTTTCTTCTTCTGCAATCCAGTCTGGATGTTCCATCTCTCCAGTTTTTGCTGTATTTTCATCCAGTTTTTATTCAGTCTGTCAAAGTCCTCTTTTTTTTATTTTTTTTCTTTTTTTTTTCTTTTTTGGTTTTCCTTCTTCTTTCTCTCTTTTGTTCATATCTCTTGGATTTTCTTCACCTCTTCTCCCATTACCTTTTACATGATGTCTTCTCCTTTCTTTAAACCGTCTAGGCCTTTTTGACAGAAGGCCACTAGGTTAAATGGAATATGTCTTCCAAAAAACATCTGACTTCTATAACAAAATCAATAACCTGTTTCAAGGTTCCCACCCTTACATCTTTAAATTGGATGAAACCTCTCAACTTCTCCGCTTCCTCCACTATCACCCCTTGTAATTCATAACTGGCTACTTTCTGTCTGGTCACCAAGTCTTGGCTGCGTGAGAACCTCCATTCCTTTTTTAAGTCTATCCAGTACGTATGATCCATCCATCATCCAGTACCAACTGTCTTTTAATTGGTTAAATACATTCATCTTGATAGGTGTTGACTACTCAACGTGGGTAGCCAGACTGACGAGCGTTCCGCGTTATATACGTCAAGCACGGACGTGAACGAACACATCCGTTACAGTGACTTCACATATTATATACTATCCACTCAAACGAAGAGAATAAAAACACACCTATACCTACTATCTACACAAACGGACGCGAACGCATAAAACATGCCATATATATACTATCCACACAAACGAAGGAAGAGAAGAAAAACACACCATATCTACTATCCACACAAACGCGAACGCATAAAACACACCCATATCTACTATCCACACAAACGGACGCGAACGCATAAAATACACCCATATATACTATCCACACAAACGGATGCGAACGCAAAAACACAAATTCACACACACATAACAGTAAACGAGTGAGTGTTTATAGTCATACTACTCTTCATTCACACAAATTGGCATCTTGAATAGTGTTTATTTTCTAGAGATCTGGTTAGCCCTGAGAAGGGCTTTTTTTTTTTTTTAACTTCAGATGCACCTGGCTAATGGTGACATCTCCCAGGACGGGTACCACAGACACAGCTCCTACTCCAATCATTTGTCCAATTCACATTTATGATTGGGAGTGCAGAGGCCTCTTAAGTGGGATTCTGAACACTTCCCTCTGTCTTCTTCTGTTTTGTAGCCGGGGATGATGTTTTTGACGCTGCGGCTCCCATTCTTGCCGCTGTCTCTCTAATTCCTCGAATTCCTCCAAAGCCTCCACCTCCCAGTTTTCCATCTGAGTGGCAACGACTCTTAGTACTGGTAGTACTGGTTGTGGTTGTGGTTGTGGCTGTCGTTGTTGTGGTTGTGGTGGTTGTAGAGGCGTTGGTGTTCTCACTGTAGGTTTGACCTCACAGACCTGTCTCATGATGAAGTGAGGCAAAATTGTTCTTTTCTTTTCTTTCTCCACTTCTTTCATCTTTTTCTCTTCCACCTCTTTCAACCGTTGTGCTTCTGCAATAGTCTCCATAGTCAGCTCATCTAAAAGACGCCTAGCATACCCCAGGTGCATTTGAAGTTCTAAAAGTTTGTGAATTATGTTACTCATTTTCAAAGTTGATACGTCAACATGGGTAGCCAGACTGACTAACTGAGAAGGATTAAAGTTGCCTATGCTAACTAAGAGCTTTTGCGACTCGTTAATGCTCATTTGTTGAGCTTTTTAATTGGTCGGTGTTTCAGGAATGATGCCGCAAAAACACCGCTTTTATGTACGATAGTCGTACTTTTTAATTGTATCAATGGTAGCCAGACTGACGAGCGTGCCGCTTTATATCCCTGGAGCATGGACGTGAAGGAAAACATCCCCTACCCCAAAACTTACCATAACCCCAAAAAACATGGAATGCGCGGACCTAAACAAAACATTCACATTGACTTTTTTACTTGCAAACAGACACATACACTATCGAACAAGACAGAGAAAAGAAGTGCTTATAGACACACTTGTTTTTTTTTTTTCTAAAGACACAAACACACAATTTTGTTTTGGCAACTGAATTAGTATCTCTTTTCTAGAGTATTGAGGTAGCCATGAAAAGGGCTGTTTTTGTTGACGGGAAATGATGGCAATCTTGTTTTACTGTCTAAGATTGCGTCCCCGTCTGGCGGCAGGCTTTCCTACACGATACGGCCTGCTTCTGCGGAAAGAGGAGAACTCTTTGGTGTCCACACGACAGTCAACAAAACCTCTGTCTGGTTTTTGCTGCTGCTGTTGCTGCTGCTGCTGTTGTCTCTGTTTCTGAAGTCTGTATTTCTCTGTCCATTCTTCTTGTACTTTCTTGATTTCTTCTCTGAAGACCTCTTCTGCTAGGTCTTGGGCTATTGCTAACATCCTGACGTAAGCTTCGTTCAGCTTGGCTAGTCTGGAAGGCATGTTCATAGGTAGACGAGTCAACCATGGATGGCCAGACTGAACTGAACTAAACTTTGAAATTATAGTGGCGTGCGCACATGTTGTGCATGTTTAATGCCTGCAAGGCAGGCTGTTACATATTCCTGGGGGAGGGTATAAATGCCACCTCCCCTAGGCTTTAATGCACTCAATGAGTGCTTCTAAATGAGCCGTCAGGCAGCGGAACTGTATCTGGAATATTCCATGCTCGCCTGATTGATTGGCTTGTTCGAGTGGGAGTAGGCCCATCACGCACTCATGTCGTGGCCAAACTGGAGACCAACCCGCTTTATATGGTACAAACGCGGACGCGATAGAAAACATCCCTACTGGATTTTTGTCGAGTCGGAACGTTATGATAGCTTATCTCATGGTGAGGGATAGAGAGAAGTCCAAGAGCACATATTTACAGTGTTTTTTGAAAAACAAACGACAGACACATTTTTATTTCAAAACACAACATTTTGTATTCAAAAAACAGCAACTAACAATGAACAATAATATCAACCAAATTATTTTTGACAAGGTTGACAACGTTGTGAAATCATGTGAGATTTCCACTGATGGAAGTCATGAGGCCATTGATGTACACTTCGTTTTCTAGCTAAAGACAAAAGACAACCATAACGGACACAAAACCATCGATCTACTTTCTCATAATTTCTAGAAGAGTGACGATCAAAATAAGTCACTAAATGTTCTAACGGATATCCAAGGCTGCGTTGATGAAGAAAATACACACAATATTGTCCACACACCATGGAATCTGTGCCTTGTAATTTCACATTATTGACACGTCTGGGCATTTCTTCTCATAAAGCCAATGATGTCGTCTTCCAAAGGGGGTAATCCATACGAATCAAAATATTCCACACAATCATCTTTAGGGAAGTAAACGGCGACCCAGTGGGTTCCTGGGAGGTGACTGTCCTCTGTGTTGATGACATAAGCTTGATGGTCTTGAGGTTTGCGATGAGGTAGTCCATCTTTAGCACACACGACAGGGTTCCAAGAAGCAGACTGCAAACTGTTGTTCAAAAGGTAATAAAGTTCCCAGGTATCCATTTTTTGTTTTGTTGTTTTTTTCCGCAGGTAATGATAAGTCATCAATTCAATTCTGACTTTTTGCTTGAAAGTCTCTGACAAGTAATCGTTTCTTTTGCCTTCTTTCCCAACTCTGGGCTAAGACAGCTTCAATGCAATAGATTTCCAGTGTAGTCAGTGGAGGACAGGAATGATCACGCAAGCCTTTATACCACTCATGCAACACTGCTTCTTCCGAGATGAGACTCCAAGCATCGTCCAGATACTCGTCCAATTTTTATTCTTGACTCATCATCAGACATTTATCGTGTTGAATTTGACTGGGATGATCGTTTTGACATCCACAGTAATCTTTCTTGGTCAATTCCGTAATTTTATCCGCCAAAGGTTTGGCAAAACAGGACACTAAATGTTGTTCTTGCTCTGGCCATCTGGACTTGTCCACCTCGTACTCTTCGTCTTTGTCTTTGGGTTCTGCTTTCATGGTATCCTCCCATTCCATTTCCAAAGATTCTCCACCATAAGAGTCCTCCATAGTTTCTAATAGTCTAGAATGACTTCTCTCAAACTGTTGATTTATAAGGCATTATCGAATTCGGTATACAGGATGACGTTTACCGTCTCAGTGACAGATCTGCAAACTGAAGTTCCACACGCAGTTGACCGGACTTTATCGGGTGGAAATGTCCCTCGTCGCTGCCTTGGTCTGGAGCGAATTCAAAGGCCCACAAAGTATAACCTCCTACATAATCTTTGTACGAAATGCCGTGACTGGTGTTGGTTCCTAGCTGTCCGGTAGCTTCGAACAGGGACAAATACGATCTCAAGTAATTCTTCTGGGCAAATAGGTTCGAAGGGTCTGGTACTCAAGGTCTTGCCATCGCGACTGACCTCGATCTTGGACACTTTGTAGTGCTTAAACTGGAAAGGCTTTTGATCGTGGGCTCCGTTGAGGGCTGCGTTTCAGACGATACCAACAATTAAACGTTTGGGTAACTGTCCTTGGAACAGATGATCTTCGATCCTGGATCGAAGTCCAGCAGCAATGGTGAAAGTTTTCACTTCTACGCATCGTATTAGATACTTGGCGGTCGTTCTGCTCAATGTTTGACTGATGTCGTTTCCCGCTTTAGGTAAAACTTCTACGCGGCGCACATAAAGTCTGGCTTCTTGGATGATGGTTTTGTAATCGTTGGCATGAGCCATCAAATGGAAAGCGACTCTACTACGATTTGGTCTCAGGCGAATATAAACTCTGTTGAGCAAATACCTGTCTTACAACCACATGTCCAAATGCAAACGATCCATCACTTCTAAACTACGACCTTGCAGGATTTTCTTTCGACGGTCGTTAAAACCCTCATTGTGAGGATTGTCATCTGCTGTCAGGGCTGTGTCGTTAAACGTGTTCTCACCTGCGGTGCCAGGTTTCCAAACCACGCAAGCATCCAGATGAGTATTCTTGGCCTCTTTTCCGTACGTCAAGAGATTTTCCAGGTACGCTCGGTAAGGGTAAGTATCTATGCTACTGCTGACCAGTTTGTTATTCAAGTACAAATCCACTTCGCTGAACAAGGAGTGCATGAAATTGTTGACGGAGCTACTCTAGCATCGTCTCCCGGATTGGTGTTGTCCGTTTTGACCACTTTCAGTTTCATGTACAAGTAACTGCTATTCAGATCGAGATAATCTTCGAGCTGTCCTTTGATTTCAAACTCGATGGGAGCTGAATCCGTCAAAGAGGAGACAGGATGAAATTCGACCCATTGGGATTATTGCATCGGCATCATGGTGGGTGGCATGGCAAACAGATCCAGTTCCGACTTGGAACAATCACAAGACCCTCGGTGCATCATTTTCTCTCTGCAATGTATTTTTAATAATCAAAAACGTCTAAGTCTCGGACGGTTTTCTTTTCATAGTCTTTCTAGCTCTGAGAGTGTGAAATCCTCTCAAGAAGTGTCTTCGTCGTCTTTTTCTGCCTTGTCCTTGCTGTGGCGTCAGGACAATGGGAATGCCTGACTCGACAGCGCGCAGAGCATTTATAGGAGTTTCTCGTCGGCCCAAAATGTCTTTGCCCATTTGAAGCAAGACATTTTTGCCTGCTCTCAAGAAAGCTTCTGTGGGGTTTTGTTTGTCAATGATGATTTGTTGGAGAAATACTTTGCCTTGCGTCAATGTGGAATCTTTCAAGGTGTGCAATTCCCGTGTCTGCATCGGTTTCAAAACGGGAGCCACTGAACGAAAGGCTGATTTGAGCATATCTCCTAAACCATGTCCTCGTTGTCGAGCGACTCCTTGGTACACAGGATACATGAGTGACAAGGGATTAGAGTAATCGTTTTCAAAAATAGAGTTTCACTGTGACTTTCCCTTTGGTGAATGGAATATTTTGTCCCAGATCTCCTTTTATAGTAATGTTGACAGTGTCGAAATACGACTTACTGACGGGAAAATAGTGAGGATGTACAAATTCGCATTGAACGTGATAGGTGTTTCCACCTTCCTCATTAGTGTTCGTTGCAGAATCCACTTTGAAAGGAATGACACGCAGTAACAGGGTGTGTCCCACCTCGTTGTACTCCGCCACATCGGAGTACACAAAAATCAAATTCAATCCTTGGTTCACTTCTACAAGGAATCGAAAATAATTTGCAAAATCCAAGTTACCGGTAACGGCTGATATTTCGTTTTTCATCTTGATCAACTTGGGGTCTCCACCCAAAATATCATACAATTCAGGACAAAATGTAATGGCCAATACTTTGTCCTCTGAACATTTGATCAGTAGGCGACGAGCTATTTTCTGGAACTCGAGGGTTACAATTTTTTTGGCTCTCTCCAAGGCTTTGGCAAACACGGTATTGAATTTGGTTGCAAGCGTGCTCACCATATGTTATCCACTAAAATAATAGCCTGGGGAAATGGTCAACAGATAGGTGTACAGTTTAGTTTTGGGGTCTTGTGTTTTCATAGAGTCACTTGCAGTGGTGCGTTCATCCAAAGCTTGTTGCACTTGCTCGTCATGAACTTCCACCGAAAAATTGTTTTGATTTGGAAGGATATTTAGGATTTGCGTAGGGTAAATGATTTCCACTAAAGCCACTTCCCAATGAGCTTCGTGATGCAATTGGATGGCCTGAGGTAATTTGGCCGTGTAACAGCACAAAATGATTTTGGGAAACACCTCCATCGAACTGTCACTGGGTAACGTTAAGTAAAATTGGTTATTCATAATTCAGGAGTTCTAGTGTCCGAGGGGTCACTGGAAGTCAGAGGAGTGTCTAAAAGAGGTTTGTTATGATGGTTAGGGTGATTGTTGGAAGTATGACTGACGTTGGACGCAAGGCTCCAGTTGTTGTTCCCGTTCGAGGAATATTTCAGGGACGGATTGGGAAGAAGATCACCGATGCAACTGCTGAGTAAAATAGTCCACCGATGACACAATGCACCACAAAGATTTGGCAGAAAAAGACGATTTGAGTTTTAGGCACACGTTCTCCACACCACACCCACAAGGGTTGCTTTTGTAGATCTTGCAAAGAAGAACTGGGTGAAGGAGTGGTCACTGCAGTAGCTGAGGCTGTGTTGAAGGGCATGATGGTCACTTCTTTTTATAGTCGATGACTTGCGAAGCGTCGATCCAAGAGTCAAAACTGGGAGGATATCCTTTCCAACGTACTTTGACTTCTTTGACACGTTTTTTCCCACTTTACGAGTTCTTCGATCGAGTATGCTTTCGATCTCGTACACTTCGTCTTCTTTTCTGGTCACACGTTGTAACTCGGGCAAGGAAAACGTTCCTTATAACACGTCTCCGTTCATGTCTTCCATAGACGGGAGGATAACGGCCAGTCACTCGTTCAGTGACACGAAACAATTTGGTGGTCCAGTTGGGTAAGTAACCTTTGTCGAAAGTGCGTTTGGTTTTGCCAATACGCACCCAATTTCCTGCTTCCAACACTCCACCTTTCTTGGAGACAGTCACCCTAGGGGACGTACCAAACAAGAGCTCGAAGACGGTCACTTCGTTGTCGGAAGTCACTTCTTGGGGGGCACGTCCGATGCTTCGATGGTAAGATTGGTTGTACGCTTGGACGAGGTGCGGTAAGACGTCGATGTACTTGACAGTGTGTTGATGCGTTAAATATGTCCACATGCGTTCTTTTAAGGTGCGTTGAAAAAGTTCCACGATGCTGGTTTTGGTTTCGGGATTCTCGGTGGTGAAAAAATGAATGTCACGTTTCTTAATTCTTTTTGGAAAGCTTGGTTTAGAAATACGGTGCCTTTGTCGGTTTGGAATCGAAGAGGGTGAAGACCGCTTTGTTTCAACACCAGTTTGAGGGATCGCACTAACTCACTGCTCGATTTGGAAGTCAATGGCATGACCCATGGAAATTTGGAAAAGACGTGGATGACACAAAACAAATATTTGTAGCCGCGATTGTAGGTGGCCAAATGAGAGACCTTGGCTAAATCAGCTTGCCATTGATGATCGATGCCCTCCACTCCGGTGCGACTTCTGGAGAATGTTCGTCGAATGGGTTTGTGTAAGGTGTACGTGGCTTGTTCTTGAAGCCATCGTTGTACATGAGGTAAACGAATACTTTTCAGTCGAGTTTTGGCAGCACGATACAATTTCTGAACTCCTCCGTAACCTGCGGGATGGACTGGATCGTAGTAAATGGTGGCTAACACCTTCTCCATTTTTTAATAAGTGATCCACTCTTCACTGATGCTACTCTGAATGGGACGAGGGGGTGGTTTAGAAACGGTTTTACGTGTCCGATGTGCCACGGGTGTAGAAGTGGAAGGTAGTGGTGGTGGTGGTGGTGGTGGTAATGGGATGGCTTTGGTCTTCTTTTCTTTTTTCACTTCTGCTTTCCCTTCTTTCTTTTTCACTTCTGTCGAAGGAGGAGTGGACATCATCTTTTTAACCCAAGCTTTAAGTTCTTCTCGTTGGGGCGTAGGGGAAGGGGTCAACAAGGACGCTGAAATCTTACGAGGGATGGGAGCCGCTGACGGTGTTTGAAAGACTTCTCGTCACTCTTCTTCCTCAGGCATCCGTGGGGTTACCTCTGTCTTGACCGCTGAGGGTAATGGTGGTGATGGACTTTTCATCAAGGCCTTAAAATCTTTCAGAGTAGGCTGAGCTGTTTCATCTAAAGCTTTCTGGTAAAAGAGTTGCAGCCGTTGCAACGGTTGACCGTACCGTTGAGATTTTTCCATTTCGGACAAATCGCTGCGATCCATCAACGATTGCAATTCATGTTGTAACTGAGACATCTCAGTCAAATGAGGATTGGGAGGTAAATGCGGGGTCCGTTGTTCTTGCCAACGATGGTATTCCATCCATCGTTTGTAAGGGACTAAAGCCAGTTTTCGTCCTTCCATCGGATTTCAAGGATCACGTCTGAGATCTTTTGACTCCAAAGGTCCCTTTTATCTTCTTGGACCTTTTTATCTTCATCCTCCCAGGATGTTTCCCATCGATCCCAATAGTCCTTTCAGCAAGGGTCCTCCTATTGTTCCCATTACTCCTTTCAGTAACATGGGCAAAAAGGGTAAAATTCCTCCGCGTTGCACCAACATCTTTTTCTTGTGACCAATGGGTATTTTCGTTTGGACCATTTGGCGAAGAACGTGTCGATGTTTGGCTAAACATTCTTTCTGGTGTTTAGACAAAGGTATTGTGCCTTTCAAGACATTCAGACAACATTCGCACACGGTATCGATGACGTCTTTGGAGGCAGTTTGAATGAGTTGTTTTCGCATGGGTGGAGGAGCTTTGGACAGGACGGACAACATGTCCCAATGTTTGGCTAAACGAGGTGGCAGTCCTTTCCTTTTTCCTTTTCCTTTTCCTTTCTGGACAGAAGAACGACGATGGTGACGGTGTGCACGTCTTCGAGGGGACATCTTTGGGCGTTGAGCAGCACAAAACACTGATCCCTATTGTTTGCCTCGGGTCTTTTTTATACTGGAATGCGACGCCACTGATTGTCTTTACGTCGTATCAACTTGATGACAGGCAACACACGTCGTGGAGGAGTTCGCAACGGACTAAATCAGGACAGTTCTTGCTTGGACAAATCCAGTAAACTCTGTAACACACCCGTTCTCTCTTGGACTTTGATTTTGGGGGCAGGTACTTTGTGAGCAGCGGCCACTGCCGCTAAAGAGGAAGAGGGTGTCACCACTGGAGGAGAAGTTTTTGGAGACACTCTCTTGCGGGTAGAAGCTGTTTTCTGTGGACTTTTCTTTTTCTTTTTCTGAGGCTGTGACCTGGTCTTGACACCGTTGCTCTTTTTCTTTTTCTTCTGGGTACGTCGGGGAGTGGCATTTTTCTTGGGAACAACTTTGGGAGCATTCGGATCCCATTTTAAGAGGGAATGAATGATGACACCTCCTAGAAAACCGCTACCTCCAGGTTTCAAAATGATTTGCTTTTTGGTTTTAGTGTCGATGCGAGGATCGGCCAGTTGCGTCAAGGCTACTTTGTTTCTCTCAAAAAACGTTTGGTTTGATGTGGAATGTGAATGATGCTTTGCAGTAATTGACTTGCTGTCACTGTAAACCATCGTAAGACTTCTTTGAGACTAGCATCTAAGACACGATCACGTATTTGTGGATTTTTTTTTTCGCGACTGATGCCGTGCAAGGCATGAATCAATTTGACGGGAAGATGAGACTGAAGGGACGTCATGTTGACGATGTGTGAGACAGACCCAAAGTGACCGAGGTTTTTATAGATTTTTTTTGGTTGTTGTGGTTAAGTCGACGATGGGTACGTGTACACGACAGGCCCTCCTTCTTGGCACCAGTGGTGAAACAGATTGGTACGACATCGCAAATAATCGGGGGTGGTGGGTTTTAAATCCACGAGTAAATAGGCATGTGGGGTTTGAGTGGCATCGTCGTACTCATGGGTCAGCCAAGGCGTTCCTAACTGTTTGGCTAAGACTTGCACTTGCGATTTATCTCTAGGGCTTTTAAAGAAGACCACATATGAGCATTGAGACTGATGGTGCAATGGGCTTTACTTTGTTGAAACAAATTTTGAGTGATGTAAATGACACTGGCATTACTACGATGCCCTTTGCGCGTAAACCACAGTTTAATTTCTTCTTCGTTTTCTCCTAACATGTCAAAAATAACCAGATCGGTTTGACTAGAGTCAGACACGATCCCGTCGTCTTTGCCAGGAATGCCTTCTACAAACAAGATGGAATAAACTTGACTTTCTCGCAGAAGGCTGTACGCCAATTGCCACTCTTTGTAACACCACACAAATCGTTGAGGGGGACGATCGATCAAATGATGTTTATGTTCGATCAAACGTTTGACAAATTCAGTTTTGCCTCAACCGCTCGGTCCGGCAATGAGCATGTTAAAGGGATGACGAAGATACAAGGCCTCCCAACTAGCACGATCTAAGTGTTCGTCGATCACTTTGAAAGTGGAGGAAGAGGAAGTAGAGACAGTAGAGGTAACCATAGGAGTAGTGTAAGGAAAATATCACTTCTGACGCGAGGACAGACAAGACAAGAGTTTTTAAACTTTTTTCAGGACATGTTTATTACCATCTTTAATTGTGAACAACACGAAAGACAAAAATACATAAAAGCCAAATGGCTAAGCACATGAATAAAAGACACATCAAAACGATCAAAGTGGAATATAAACAAGTCTCTGTACAACATGTTTGGTGACAAAAATGTGGTATCGTAGGGACAGTGTGTAATGTCCTTAAAGTCTCTACACTCCTTGGCACAGTCACACAGGGGTCCTCCCGGAATGGCCTTTGAGGGCTGTCAAAGATGGTCCTGTCCTGTCCTGAAGGGAGTGGTTATTCTTCTTCTTCTGGTACTGTCACTAACACAGGTTTAAAAGTTACTTTTTTCACGGAACGTTTTAGTTGTTTAGGATGAAAAATCTTTTGCATAGTGTGCCACTTCTTTAGTCCAAGCCTCGAAGCCCCAACTTTTCCAGTCACGTACATCTTTCCAGTGAGGGTGTAAGTCACAAGCTACACACACATCGTCGTACACATCTTCAGTACCTAAAAGTTGACGAATCTTTCTTTCCTGTAGAGGTTGTCGAGAAGTATCAAGATGAAAGCGCAAAGCTTTTAGCAGAATGAGTTTTTCGTGTACATTTAAAGAGACCACTTTCATGCTTTATGGAGTGGTACGTAAAGAGTCCACAAAGAATCGGCTGGTAAACGAAATCCCAAAAGGCAAGTCACTAAGACATACACTACACGTCGACCCCAATTCAATGGACACATTTCTCGTAATAGGTGTTCGTAATCCTCTACCGTTTGAATAGTGTCATTGATTTCCTTCCACGGAATCTGTTGTATCACGAATGATAAAGGTCGTGGCATGGTAGTCAGTTTATACACCTCCTAAAGCGAAAGTAATGGACGTAGTGAGTAATTTCTGACCACTGCCATTCCAGGAATCGGTCAAGAATGTCATAAAAATCTTCTAATGTAAATGGTCTAAAGCGAAATATTAGGAAGAATGCACCCTTGATCCAGAGAAATCGGACTTGTTTGTTGACTTGTGTCAATTTCCTCTTGTGAATTTCTCGACACAAAAGTTCTACTAATTGAGATTTGGCTCCGGCAAGTCCCTGCCGAATGTCGTTGTAGATCTTCTCTTGCAATTCTTTTGGTAATCTTTGAATATTATTTTTTACATGGGATTTAAATACTTGTCTAGGTGTTGTCCAACGTTTGACTCCTATCAAAGCAGCTGGTTTCATAAACGATATGGTAGGCCACTGCAATGACGAGGTCCTACTAAAGGTAGGTAGTGACAATCCGGAGACCATCGAGCATGTTCATCGTAAGCGGAATCCTTCTGTTCCCACTCCTGAAGTGACACACCGCAACTGAAGCATCTGACTTTATCCCCTTCGCCCAAGTAGATAAAACCAGCTCTGGCTAATTCATCGGGGGTAGGTCCTACCAGATATTTTGGCCATTTTCCTCGGAAGGTTTGGTATCGACTTTCAAAATCGCAGTATTCAGGCAAACGCACAGGGAACGAATATTCGTCTTTCACAGGTTTATTTCGATGATGGTAGGGTGAAATAAGCAGGTGTTTGCTCAGTTTGGGATGACATCCATAGGGTGGTAGCCGCATGGTTTCATGTTGACATCCACCATGAAAACCAGTAAGGTGAAAAGGTGAACGATGACGAGTGGCATCGCTTTCGCATCCGTCAGGTTTGACACGCACCGCATCACTTTCCATGGTAGGTCTAGTCATAGCAAAGTTCTCCTCATGTGATACTGAATCGCTGAGGTCATAGCGTACGGCATCCCTGCCATCGCTATGCACTCCATCCCACTCGAGTTTGCTCTCACTTGATACTTCCCGTTTGAAAGGATTCATCTTTCTCGCTTCGTGTTGGTAGTCACAATGAACTATCGGTTTTGGATGTTGTCCTTTTTTATACCCTGGCCAATATCAACGTCAACGTACGGTAAAGTGAAGTGGTTGGGAAGCCTAACTCGCTTTTCGTACACGATTTGATAGACTTTTTCCAAGAGTCGGCTGACAATTTGGTGTGTGTGTAAACGTACAATCTCGTGCGGTTCGTGGGTGGTCACTTTAAAATTTCCATCCTGTCCAGACTGCAAGGCTTCTTTCAAGACACCAAAGTTCACCAGTCGACTGGTGCGATAATTGAGAGTCAATCCTTTCACTTTACACTCCGTGGGCACTTCTTCTTTCTCCCGGTATTCGTAGCCGTAATTTATGGGACCGCCACTTGCAAAACTTAGAATCTTGTCGTCGGGATGCTCGTCCGTCCAGGCTCCTAAACGGTATCCTTCGATGTTAGGGTGTTGTTGATGCAACTGTCTGTGTCAAAATACAACACACGATCTCCTAACAGTTCTAAAACTTCGTACAGTTTTAAGCGAGCATGGGATGTCACGTAAGCGGCAATGATGACATTTCAAAATTCGTCGGCTTCTACAAAGTCCAGTTCTTCTTCGTAATTGACTAAGACCAAGTCCTCACAAACGACGTCCACGTGTTCATATATTTGGTTTTGTCGTGAATCATCAAGAAGTAGCGAGAAGGTTCTGTCAAATACTGCGTCTTGGGTAAACACGGTCGTTGTCCCATTATGCCCCACAAGCAATTCAACATCACTTTGGCAAACGATCGCCTTCCTTCGTTTTTCTCGACGTGGTCTAAAATGATGCCTTATTGCTCCCAGTATTTCTCTTTGAATTTCTTTTGGTCTTCGGGAGTGTGGCACCAGGAAGGATAGCCGCTGGCTTCTTGTTTCAATTTTATAAAGGCATTGACGTAGTCTGCAAAAATGCCTTTTTGTGTCTCGTCGCCCTTATGGTATTTGTTTGTCTTGGAAAAGTGGTAAATTTCGTACAGTTCTAATAGTTGGCATCCCAGGTCCAGAGCTTTGAACAATTCCACGCTGACCACGTTCCCGTCAAGGCTCGTTCTTCCTGCCTATGCTGACAATGTCGGTCTCGGTTGCACGTTTCGGCACAAGTACGGCATAAGGGAAACATCAGTTTTCCTTGGCAATGGTGAGGTAAAACGGGATGGTACAAGTTCGTGGGAGGTAAGATTTTGCACTTAATCAATCCTTCGTATTGTTGAATGTTGTCCACGTCGATGTGTTCCATCAGCAAAAATGCGGAAAAGTGACAATATCTGCACACGTACGGATACAGCGAACACATGTCCAAGTTTTTGATATCTTCTCCTTTCTCCTCGTCGGCTTGGTACAGCAAACAGGTGGCATTTGTCCGTCCACCGTACAAACTGCCCCGTGGGTTCAGTGGGTCCACCAGCTTGTAACTTTCCACGATGCGCTTAAACTCGGGATCGGTTTTCAAACGGTGACAGTACTCGTGTTCCCACATTTGTACCACTTGGTATCCTTGCTCTTCTAACTTCAAGCGTCGCTGACAAGTGTCCTGGTACAAGTCTTCCATGGTCCGTTGTAAAAACTGATTTTTAGTGTTACGTTGAGGGTAACAGATGGGACATCCATGAAATGAGCACCCGTTAAACTCGTACACGATCTTGGGGTTTTCAAAGTCCCAACCATCCATTGAATAACTGCCAATGGTCTTTTCGCCTCCTCCGTTGCGGGCGTGTTGGATCCATTTGTCTTCCTTGTCGCACAAGTAATGTAACCAGCGTAGGGCTTTGACCGAGTATTTACGTTTGACAAAGTTGGTCGTGTGAGGACTTATGACAGCCGGGGTGTTTTCGGGCAGGAATCGTTGGCGGTACACTAAGGAACACGCTTTGGCAATGGTGCAAGCTTCTTTCAAAGGATCGATTCCTCCGTGCTCCATGAACAGTTCTCGAAATTTTCCACAGCAACGCCGTAAAAAGTCCATGTCGGAACGACAATACTTTAACATTTCTTCCCGAAAGTCGAAAGGGTCCGAGGCGTGAGACTGGTACCAAGCGTAGAAAGCTTCTCGTTGTTCGGTACGCATGTTGTCGGGGTCATAGTAGTGAGCCTCTGGCAAATGGGGTAGAACGGCGTGTTGACTGGCTTCGGTACTGAAAAAGTGCGGAAAAATAACCTTTGGCCATCTCTGCCATTCCAAACGTTTTGGGTATGCGACTCAAAGGCATGGCCAAGTAACTCATCGAATCTTTAAACTGCACTTGGCCCACTTGCATGGAAATGATTTTGGCTCCGTTCAAAGTCACTTTAGGACGTTCGGTGCTGTGTTCCGTATAGGATCTGAGAAGAAATTATCCATCGTATCCCGAGAAATTGTGAGTCATCACCGTGGCATAGCGATGATAATCTCCGTAACGTTCGATATCCTCTTGACTCCACGTCTCGTCGACAGGGTTTAAGATCCATTGGGCGAAATCGGCCAACGTGTTTGGTCCCCAAAAGATTTTTTCACGTCCTCCAGGAATCTTGCTGCAGATAAGGCAATGAGTAAAGATAGGTTCTTGGATGCAGTTCTCACACACTCAGTGAGCCACGCAGTAATTAGGAATGTGAATGCCAGTCTCTTGCATGCATTCGAAATAAAAAAAAAGTTGAAATGGCCTTCCTTCTTCTGGTCATTATCTTCTTCTTCATGTTTGGAACGGTATTTCTGAATGTAGCATTGGTGTTCCATGTCCACGATTTGGCGAGAAATGTGACATCGTTTCTTTCCTGAACAGACGTGTAACCTGGCACTATTGGTATGTATGTCTTGTCCACAAGTAGGGCACAATCGCAGGAGTTGGCAAGCACTTTTCTGCTGTGAACCTTGCGTCTTTAAATGTTGTTGGTAACAGGTTGGATTGTCAAACGTGCGCTGACAAGCTGGACAATGCACTCGTTCTTGTCCTTCGTCAAGACAGGGTTAGAGGCTAAATATCCCTCACATTTCGATCCACAATGCATGTGTTGCTCTCGATTGTTATAGCCATAGTCATATTTCTCACTGTAATAACCGTATTCCAGGAATGCAGTGATACTGGTAAAGGCATCAAAATGTTCATCGTGATGATAGACGTGAATGTATTTTCCGTCCTTGAAATTTTTCCTCGAAACAACCGAGGTCCGCGTGCTTCTTGAGGGTGCACTTTCAATGTGTAGCGTGGAGCCAAGACGTCTTGTAATGTTTGCATTTCATGAATGCCAAAAGCGGTGTCTTTGAATATCCCTGCTTGCTGTAAAAGGAGTTCTGCTTCTCTTTGTTGTTTTGCTCGGTTCGATCGTAGAATAGTTTTCCAGGCTCTTTTCCATTCTGCTGTGTCGTTCTTGTCGGCATACGTTCGTCCCACCACGATGGCACGGGCTAAACACATCTGGTCTTGAGGATTGTTAATTCGGACAAGACTCGTTTTGGTGCAGCGAAGATTGTCTACCAAGTACACCTTTTTGCCATGTCCTGTCCTTGGGGAAGAGACACGTGAGTCATGAACAGAGTCATGAACAGAGTCGCTTTTCCGTCCGTGATGTGAAACTTGTCGTTGGCTTTTTGCACGTGTTGAATCTTGTTCATGACTTTAGATGGTGTTAATTCTGCCGGACTGCTAAACTCGATCCAAACGGGTGACATCAAACTGTCGTGATGGTTGGAAAGTCTCAAGCGCTCGTCTTCTTTGGCTTCACATTGCTGTTTCAGTGTGGTTAACAAAGAATCCCACACATCGGTGATGAACCCCTCCGCTTTCTCCAACGGTACGTCGGACTTGAAATCTTTAACCTTCACCGTGTAGGCTGTGGTTCTAAATTTTCTTGAGGAGAGTTTGTCGGTCTCTCGAATGAGAAAGTACTTTTCAGGGTTTACTGGTGGCGATGGACTTTGACTTGGTGTAGACTCTTTGGGTCTGGATTCTGGCTCACTCATCTCATCCTCAAAATCGCTGGCGCGAATTTGAGCCAAGACTTCAGCTACTGTGCGAGGCGATAAATCACGTTTCTGCCTTTTACATTCTTCTCCTTTCTTTACGAAATGATGCGATCGTTTCATCTTGCCTGCAAAAGGTCAAATGACTACATTTGAAACGTCATGGACCCCTATATATCCATGTCAGGCTCAGTGTATATAAAGGGCTGGTGACCTCCCTCTCAGTATTCATTTCACTGTCAAACCGACCAGCACGATGGAACAAACCACACAGATCGAACTTCTGAATAGAGCTTTGCGAGGTGTCATAATAAAGTTTTCTTCAGACAAGCAGATTGACTCCACCCCCTCCTTTCGAGATAAAAGTCAAGATACTTGCTATATCTGTCAGAAGGGCATTGGGTTACAGAATGTCCAGACCGGCAAAAAAGCAAGACCAGAGTCAAAAGAGACAAAAGCCAAGATATTTGTTATCACTGTCAAGAGAAAGGACATTGGTCTTCAGACTGTCCTAAGAAACAACAGGAGGAGGAAGAGGTGCCGTCGGCAAAAGAATACCGACACGTTCAGAAAGAGAAGACAGAAAAGAAAAGAAGACGAGAAAAAAGTGAGGAAGAAGAGGACGAAAAAACTGTGAAAGTGAAGAAATTCAGAAAACAGAGAGAGAGTGAAAGAAAAAAGACACAGAAGAAGTCTTTGAACTTCTTAAAAAAGTGTTGTGTTGTATTGTAACATTGGATTCTAAAAATTTGTACCAGAATAGACCAAACAGATAAAACATAAGTGTCTCTTGGTTTTGATCTTTTAGAATAATAAGGACCTACGCTCATGCACTCACACACGTACATTATAGGGTTAAAAAAAAAATAAAAGGAATTTTTTAGTTTTAATTGATTGAGGCAAAATGAATAATATTTCTTTTCGAGAAGTGATTGGCCCTGAAAAGGACTGTTGGGTATTTGTTTCTTTTCTTAGAATGAACTCAGGAACGAGAAACAACTAGCTTTAACTGCCTTAAGCCTTTGCCACTGCCAAGGCCAAATTCTGGACTTGCTCCTGTCAGTGAATTGGTAGAAATCACTAGGGGTGGTATCTCAGGTGTAGTAGCAGGGTTGGACTGTTTGGCTCGGGAAGGTCTTTTTCTCTTAAGAAACATTTGTTTCAGACTTCTCAACTCTGCCAAAATGTCCAAGAGTACCATTACCGTTTGAGGTTCACTGTTCTCCTTCTCTCCTAGACCTTGTTTCTTCTCTGCTTCTACTTCCTGTCGTTTCCTTCTTCCCTCTTCTTGTCGCTGTTGCTGTTCAAGGAGAAATGCTTGTTCTGCCTCTTTCTGCTGTTGTAAAAGTTTCTCCAATTCTTCTTTCTGTCTCTGTTTAAAATTCTCAACCTGTGGTAAAGAAGGAGAAGGTGGCAAAGGTACTGGTACCGGAACAAATTCTTGCGAAGAATAGAGAAAATCTACTAAATCCCAATTAAAATCGACCTCTTCTGGAAGTAGTGCTGTGTTAACTTTGGTAACCACTGCTATGCCATCGCTTCTCGTCTCCACAGCCGGTGCACCCCACTTCATTGTCTTATTAGTTTCCGTCATGTTTCACAAAACAGTGTTGCATCGATTCACTGCGCACAGACGCTAGCGCACCTATATAGGGAATGTGACATCACAGGTAGCTCTCTTTGAATTGGAAGACAGACTCCATGAAGTGACTAAATTTTGTAACACATATGGGGATTGATGAACAATTTCAATCCATTTCGATCCAGTCTTCCACTATAAATAAACGCGGTTCACTTCATTCCCTTCACCTGTTCTCGTCACAAAGATGTGGACCAACGCTGATTCCTCTACTTTCGCATCGTCGTTTTTCCGTAAGGACTTACCCATGTATGTGAGATCATCATGGAATATCATCCGGATTACAGATACGACTGTTTCGAAAAGAAGGACTGATGTGGAAAGACAAGGCTGTCTGAAGTAGACTGTCATCTACGGACCAGAGGCTAGACAAAGTTTGAGGAAGGGAAGAAGACCTATGCCATACCTTCTATCTTAACGGAATGGTATTAACTTAACAAACAATGGCCCTTTTCAGGGCCACTTTCATATGCCTCGAAAAGATATTTATTCTTTCTTGCCTAAAAAAAAAAAAAATTATTCAACTGTATAATTTATGTTTAACTCCCAAACACATTATTCTCTTACCTAAAATTTTTTTTTTAGTCAATTGTATAATTTGGGTAGGATAGATTGATGTTCATCAATCTATGGAAACAAACGCGAATGCATAAAACATACTATACTATCCATTGACATGAACGCGAATGCATAAAACATACTATACTATCCACTGACATGAATGCGAATGCATAAAACATACTATTCTATCCACTGACACGAACGCGAACGCATAAAACTTTGCATAGAAATGAAACAGGTGGCATGATGCCGCAGTACTTGCTACATTGTTGCAAGTGTCCAGTACCGTGACATCACCCTACCTGTTCTATGCAGGCACAATATTTTTTTTTCGCTAGACAGGCCCAATTTTCCCCACGTTAAATTCCCATTGTCACCAGTGTATCCCAGGGGTGTCTGTAATGTATTTTCCATTGTCGCTAGGATATCCCCTATTACTACTGGTATATACATTACATAAAACTGCTGAAGATGATAGAATAAAGTTCTAGCTTTGCATACATGTTTACGTTTTTCAGGAATTCTATAATACAAGTCATGTTTGTTGTATCAAAAATTTCGTTCATGTCATGCACATTGTAGTACTGATCGCACGTATGTTTGAGGTCAAAACACTCCATCATAAAGTGCTTAACAGTGAATGATACATTGCAAGAAACACACTCTGGTGGGTCTTCTCCTTTTAGTATATGGGAGTGGGTTATATAAGTATGACCAATTCTAATTCTTGCAATAACTACCTCCTCACTACAGACGGTTCTGTAGCAAGGAGTCTGCAGATTGAAGTCTCCACTCCGTTTAAACATTTTACCACACACTTTACACTAAAATGGTTTCTCTCCAGTATGCATTCTCATATGCCTCTTCAGATATCCACTCTGATTCTACATACCATTACATATTTCACACTGAAATAGTTTTTCTCCAGTACATATTCTCATGTGTCTCGTTTGACTTCCACAATGACGAAACATTTTATGACATACCTCACACTTACATGGTTTCTCTCCAGTATGTATCCTCACATGCAGTGTCAAATCTTCACTCCGATTAAACATTTTATCACATACTTCGCACTGAAATGGTTTTTCTCCAGGATGTATTCTCATGTACCTCTTCATATTTCCAGGTAGACTAATCATTTTATCACAAACTTCACACTTAGTAAATGACTTAAATGCTTTCTCTCCAGATTGTATCCTCATGTGCTGTTCTATATTTCCACATTGACTAAACACTTTAGCACATACTTCACACTTAAATGGTTTTCTTACCCTCACAATTAAATGGTATTTCTCCTGTATGAATTCTTATGTGCATCTTCAGACTCTTACCTCAACCAACCATTTCATCACATACTTCACACTTAGATAGGTTTTCTCCAGTATGCATCCTCACGTGCAGATTCAAGTATCCACTCCGATTAAACATTTTATCACACGCTTCACACTAAAATTGTTTCTCTCCAGTATGTATTCTCATGTGCCTCTTCAGAGGTCCACTCTGACTGTACATACCATCACATATTTCACACTGAAATGGTTTTTCTCCAGTATGTATTCTCATGTGTCTCTTCAGACTTCCACAATGACGAAACATTTTATGACACACCTCACACTTACATGGTTTCTCTCCAGTATGTATCCTCATATGCAATTTCAAATGTCTACTCTCACTAAACATTTTATCACAAACTTAACACTTAAATGGCTTTTCTCCTGTGTGTATTCTCATGTGCCTCTTCAGTATTCCACTCTCACTGTACATTCTATCACATACTTCACACTTAAATGGCTTTTCTCTTGTATGTATTATCGTGTGTCTCTTTAGACTTACAGGATCCCTAAACATTTTATGACATACCTCACACTTGCATGGTTTCTCTCCAGTATGTATCATCATATGCTGTTTCAAATTTTCACTACGACAAAACATTTTATCACATACTTCACAATGAAATGGTTTTTCTCCAGTATGTATTCTCATGTGCCTCTTCAGACTTTCACGTCGACAAAACATTTTATCACATATTTCACAATGAAATGGTTTTTCTCCAGTATGTAATTTCATATGCCTCTTCAGATGTCCGCTCTGACTGTACATCCCATCACATATTTCACATTGAAATGGTTTTTCTCCAGTATGTAATTTCATATGCCTCTTCAGATGTCCGCTCTGACTGTACATTCCATCACATATTTCACATTGAAATGATTTTTCTCCAGTATGTATTCTCATGTGCCTCTTCAGACTTCCAGGTCGAGTAAACATTTTATCACACACGTCACACTTAAATGGTTTATCTCCAGTATGTACCCTCATGTGCTCTTCTAAATGTAGAAATTGGCTAAACCCTTTACCACATACGTCACACTGTAATGGTTTTTCTCCAGTATGTATCCTCGTGTGCTGCTTTAAATTTCCACATTGATTAAACATTTTATCACACACTTTGCACTTAAATGGTTTCTCTCCAGTATGTATCCTAATGTGCTGTTCTAAATTTCCATACTGACTAAACCCTTTATCACAAACTTCACACTTAAACGGTCTTTTGCCAGTATGCATTATTATGTGCTGTTTTATATTTCTATGATCACTAGCAGCAGAGAGGCTAACCAGACTCTAATTGGCTGTCCGTTATTTTCTCAAAATAAAGGTTCCTACGAAAATGAAACACGCGCGTCAATAACGCCAAATCAAAGCATCTAACCGACCTAGAGTCTCTCTAAATTGTGTGTGTTTATTTTGTTACTCGTTGGCTGACGTGCGTATTTTCAATTTTTTTGCGCGTTCGTTTGCGTGTATGACACTTACTCGTAGTCAACAGCCTCTCTGCTGCTGTAATTAACCAAAACTTTTATCAAGACAATTAGTGATACCTAGACGTACCTAGGATCATGTAAATTTATCGGTATAAATCCGTGTGGGATAGCTTGAGCTTTTGAAAAGAAGTTTTTGAACTTAATTATATCCATATCCCCTGAACACCAAGTCTGATGAATATTTCGCAACGTGTGTGTATCAACGCCGCTAAACAACATCAAAACATTACAGTTATCTCTGATCACTTTAGGTATTTGTGTATATCTCTGAGTAACATAAATTACATCTGTGTTTTTGTATCTGCCACTGGAAAATATCCTAGCTAGATTTGATTGTTTGTTCAGCATCACATCGTCGTATACTACTAAATTGTTAATACTTCCATCGAGGTTACCTATGGATGGCGCTTCATCAATACAGGTAATAAAATCAATAACATCGTAACCTTGACTTGTCAACGACGCTGCATTTTCACTAAAATCTTTAAGTGCTTCATAACATCGTTGATCATCTACAGATGGGACAATTAAGTATAATTTATCCCACTTGAACCATCTGTTATGTACAAGCTCGTTTAAGTAACATAAAGAAAAGAGCGAAAACAACAAGCTTTGTAAGGTTTAACAAAAATAATTTATTTCCCTAGAAAACACGGTGAAAAGGTGAAAATATGAAATAAAACTTACGATTTGCGAAGAAAATCCCAAAATTTCTCTAAAATTATGAAAAACACATAAGTCATGTAAATAAACAGTTCTAATTGAAGTAGTCTGAATCTCAATTCCGTTCCAAGATACCGGATGATGACGTCAGACGAAGGTTTTACACAAGTGTCCAGAATTTTCACTGTGAATCACAATTTGTACTGTTCTGTTCCAATTTAGAATTAATTTCACTAAATGCCTTTGTCCAAAACCAGTTATGTATAGTTCTCCAGGGAAAATAATTATTATTTAAAAGGTATATAAAGTACAACTATCATCCATAACAAAACACATGTCGTTCTACAGTCGTTCTACAGACGTACAAACGAACAACTCTTTCCAGCACAAAAGAATACCTTCTTCTCAAGGTATTAGAAACTCTACCAGGTGTTAAAATGTGACTCTCTGACTATTTCGCAGGTACCTGAGTATTTAAGGCCAACTAAAACGTCATTTCATGCACACACACGAAGAACACATGGCGATTTCGAAATCTCGCCATCGTAGTACAGAATGTCAACAAGTATTATTAGAAATGACTGTGGTCACAACCAATCATTTAGATAGCTTTTGCCGACTGTTTACTTGAATCGACAAACCGACATGCAAACATCGTGCTCACGCGAGTCACATTTACGTTCCAAATAAACATGATGTTTCTATCAAAATGTCAGACCCTGCGAACATAATCATCATCACAATGCAAATTATAATAATGAAATAAGAATGAAATAGAAAGAATTCAGATTTTAAAACACATGTAATTAAACTATATGGTCGTAACGCATCTCATTATCAGACTGAGCAACAATTGTTTTACCAGATCCATATGGTCAAATTATTATCATCCTTATAGAATTTGGTAGGGCTGGATGATGTTTAAACTGGCTCCCGCGCGTGTGTCGCTGAGACGTCAATTCTATCCATATAATAAATAATATGAATTTATATTGTGTTCGATGCAGAGCATCCACCCCCACAAGTGCATTAACAAAAATAATAAAAAAAAATAAAATAAAAAGCGTGCACTTACAGGCAAGTGTGTAAAATGTTTCACAAAAAAATATAAATTTATTTCGTTCTTCATGAATATCAAGGGTGATGATATCGCTGCTTCACTGGGAAAATTACCAGGAACTTCATTGACTAAATACCCATGAGAAAAACATCTTCATGGATATAATTACTATGGTCCTGGAACCCGACTTGATATTCGACTTGACGAACGAGATCAACCAAGACATGGAGAGTATCCAGTAAATGCGGTTGATCAAGCGTGTCACGTTCATGATTTTGCTTATAAAAATAAAGATTTACAACGACGACATATTGCAGATGTGAAGTTGATTCATGCGTTAAATTCTATAGCGAATAAATCTCTCAGAGAAAAACTTAATAGCTTCCTAGTAAATTCCGCGATGAAAGGTAAATTAATACTAGGTGCTGGTAATTATTCATATAACTATTATAATTGAATCGGTTTATTATAGCCCAAGAGGATATTGGAGAGGCAGAGCAGTGATTAGTAAACTTGCTGAAGCAACAAATGTCACACGTGTTGTTGCTGCAGACTGGTTAGCACGATAGGCAATATGGCAGATTTATCTACCACCACCTAAAAATAATCAGTACGCATATTTCAATGTCAGTACTCCCAATGAAGTTCATCAAGCAGATAGTTTGTTTTTACCGCATGATACTATTAAAACACGTAGACGTCAATCACGCACATACAAATACGCGTTAACTGTCGTTGACGTTGAAAGTAGATATAAAGAAGCAGAGCCGTTATCAACTAAAACAGCAACTGACGTTGCATCTGCGTTTGAACGAATTTATCAACGTGGTGGTCTACGATGGCCACAACTATTACAGGTTGATCCTGGCAAAGAATTTATTGGTGCAAGTGTCATCGTTGATGAAACAACACAATGTTAAAATCAGATGAGGACATACCGCAATTCATCGCGATCAGGCAATCATTGAAAGATTCGATCGAACATTTGCTGAGGGTTATTTGAATACCAATATGCGAAGGAAATATCCACAGATACGAGATCTCGTGAATGGGTTGAAAGATTACCAAGTTTAATAGCTGCGTTAAAAAATAAAATTACTCATGCAACTACCATGAAACCCATCATCGCGACTACAAATAAATATATACCAACACAACGACGTGACTTTTCAAAACAACCAGTACTGGGTAATGTGACTGTAAGATACTTATATGATCCTGGTGAACTTAAAGGGGGCAAAAGAAAGAGCAACTGATCCTATTTGGAGTAAGATCCACGGGCAGACCTGCAATCTACAGACTAGATTCAGCTGCCCCTCAGCGTGTATTTGTACATGAACAACTACAAGTAACTCCTGAAGACACAATTACCACCGCGTTCACTTTTTCAAGCTGGTTCCAGGGCGTCCAGCGCCCCTATGTCGATTATATTTTCGCGTGTGTGACCAAGACTACTATTAATTCTATCTACGGTAAACTGTCTTGGATTGTCATTCGAATACTGCCACAACATATATTACAGTTACAGCTTGCACAATGATTATTCTGTCGTTGTTTCAGTGTCAGGATAAATTCAGCATCGAGAATAAAGTCGCGTTTATTTATTTGTCACATTGTTCATAACCAAATAATTTTTTCTTACTACATCACCGTTGTCGCTAGCAGTTTGATTATTATTTTCTGTGAAGTCTATGATAACCCTGTGCAGCTGAGATATTCTTCTGACTCGAGATACTGCGAGATAGACTAAATTTCACCATTCGATCCGATCATCAATAATCTAAATATTTGTATCAGCAATAGTAAATCCTTGTGATGAATGAATCGTTATAGCGTATCCTAACGTCCATGGAGTTTTACTCACCTTTAATGCACCTTCAACAGCGCCGATAGCAACTAAAACATTATCATTTAATACAAGATTTTGTTTTTCATCAGTTCCAGGAATCTCAACATTAATATTCTGTCGTCGCGTTATCTGCTGGACGATAACACAATGGTACGGGTAGATTTGAAAACTTTTCTTTATATAACGTAAATCATTGCCGTTGAAGTGTACCACGAACTATTTTTCTACTTGCAACTATCAAATCAGGAGGTCTCCATAATCTCCAGAAATCATCCATGGATGTCTCTGGAATTACTCCACGCATTATTTCGCATTGTATTCTATCTGGCTGCAGTCTGATTAATTTTTTAAACTCTTTCAGTGGTTCATCAATAGTCATATGATCATGATTTATCCCCTCATAATAATCTACAAATATTTTTAACCACTCATGTGGAGACCGTCCAACAAAAGGTGGTGGTTGACCATGATCACCACGCATTATCACAGCAGTATTCTTTGCCAATAACCAATTAAGAAATATGTTTAATACTTCTAGAGATACCGTACATATTTCATCCCAGATAACATTTTTAGGAATGTATTTTTCACCAATTCGTTCAGGCGTCCATGCGTCTCCACACTATCTAAAGAAAGAATAAGTTTGAGAATTTACTCCACGTTCGTTCATTTCTCTGGCAAGTCTATGTGTGGGTGTCAAAACAATCATATCTGAACAGTTGTTCAGGAATAATTCAATCGCACGTGTTGTTTTACCAGAACCACCACAGCCGTTGAGATAAATTGTTTCATCACGTAGTCGGTACACTTTGCCTACAGTGTGTGCAGCTTCATATTTTTGATATTATACGTGTGAACATATCACTTTATGTGATTCTGATTGGTCCAAATAACCACATGAAATTATTGTGTAGTATTCTCTTTTCTGATTCGCTGCGATCGTGGGAAAACTTTTGTAACCCGCCTTCTGGAATTGTTTGTTTTGAATGAATGTTTTTGGACATTTTTGGCGGCCATATTTTAACTCGACTCGCGAAAAGAAATTGAGGAAAAATTATCTCTCCTGTCTGAATATGGATATGTTATCCCCACAGGGGTTTGTTATGTCATGTATAGCAATATCATTATAAGAAAAATGTCGTAAAACTACAAGACAAGAGCAACAATAAAAAGTAAAACTAAGGGTATTGCTTATTTCATAGCGGGTGGCGGGTAGGGGGGCGGTATATCTGTAACATAGATATAGAATCCACCGTATATACAAGCGAGGTTCAAATGTTAACTTACTGAAGTAAATAAACTCACCTCTGTTCACAGAAGAATCTGGACATAAATGGGCCTCCTAACTGACAGAACTTTATCCAACCACAGCATCTTTACGCGGTATATTATGGGATTGAAACCCGATTCAAAAAGAAATTTGTTTACGTCTTCTGTACAGTCTGTTGTTCCAAATCAAACACTGCAAATATCCGGTAACAAATGCATTGCAGTAAATGTGGGAATTTTTGCATCCAGTAATGCTGTTTCACATGAAAATCGCAACAATGTAGCGCTTAGTTCTGAAAGTGACATTTTAGGGTAAACATGTACTCTAGGCTAACGGTGTACAATATCAAACAATGTGGCAGCGTCATATCGCATTGATCATTCTGTTTTAAAAAATGATTTTGTCGTTATAAAATGTTCTCTTTATGGAAGCTTTTTCTTTGATTTATAGTTTGTAAAAAAGTACAATATACTTTTACCAGTTCAACTTTGTTTGGGACTATATTTTATGCACAGCAAATGAAATGTGCACCGTCTGTCAGAATGAACGAAATTATTCGTTCTTCTTTCTATCTAAATAATTTCCACTGAAATAAAAACCATGTGATAAAAAGAATCTCAAATGGGTAATGATTTAATATTAAATTTATGAAACTCGTTGAAAAATATCCACTTTTCCTCGCCAAGGTTCGCAAAAGCTGGACATTATTCAACTCGTTTCATAAATTCAATATTAAATCATTGCCCATTTGAGATCCTCTATTTATGTCTGGCCACAGGATCATATACCGATGGTGCTGATGATTTTGACATTCGCTTATTCTTGTAATATATTTCCTTAATTGCAACGTCGGCAGATTCAGAATAACTAAGTATATTTTCTCGTTTTATTCTCCATTCACTCCATAACGAATTATATCCAATTTGTAATTGTTTTTTACAAATCCGAATATTTTATATAAATGAATATGTGGCGACTCTAACAGTGGTATCAGGAAATCTGTTTATCATCGATAGTAAATTTATCGAAACATGTGCTAACATCGAAGATCTTAAATGAGTAAATTGCGGTGACTCACCATCAGTATAGCTCACAATTGTAACTAATTTGCTTCCGTCCGACAAATAAGCATTACTTTGACTTATAAATGTGTTTTCTCCGTTATATCAGCAATTAATCTTGTACAATGTTGTGCATGATCATATGATCCTCCTTGCGTAAACTTACCGATTATTTTTCTGCCGAGATCTTTTGCAACTTTATTTTCATAATCAGTCATATCAGGATTTTCATCATCAGAATATTTCTTTTGTTGTGGTAACCAAACCTGTTTCTGAAAACGGTATGATATAGTTGCTTCGTTTACATTCAACAATATCAATACTTTTACATCAAGCATGTACCGTGATAAAACTATGGAGCCCAACATTTTTCACAAAGATGCTCCCCAAACCACGCATAAGCAATCGGATGGAGATTTTGTACAAACTCGAATGACTCTATACAGGCAAATCCACTCAGGTCAAAATTTGGCAAGTGTCCGTTTATTGCAACTCTGGTCATCTCGTGTGTTGGATGTCCATATCTCTTAAAATACTCAGAACACTCTCTGTATCCAAGAAAACTTCCAGCATGCCATGCTACCATATCAAATGAGATAACATCCTTAAAATCGTATTTAGTATTCCGACCTTGTAGGTTTCCATGAATTTTTCTCTTGAGCAGCGTGGGCAGCAACTGATGGAATGGTAAAACAATTATTCAGTAACTGTCCAACCCTGACATCATCAGGGGTATATTACAAAGCAACATTTTTCATTTCTTCGTATAGATATTCTGCACGATAAATATCTCCATTAGGCCTTACAAACTGATCGGAATTTACGGATTCTGAACTCGGAAAAAAATCACACGGATACAGGGTCACTCTTACTAATATTTCTGATAAAATCAAATTTATAGTCTTAATTTTTCTTCTAGTTCAGCAACGTCGCTGATAGACGGTCCGGTATCTTTAATTGATTCTGCCCACGTATTTATTTTCTTACGTCGCAAATCCGTTAAACCGTTTCCACGTATAGCGTTTGTGAACTGTCCTTTATCTCGTTCATCCACACAATTTATCCTTGATAGTTTCATAGGTTTGAGATCATCAACTCTAGGTTTATCATTTAGCGGATATAGCGCATAACCAACTGCACTTACAGGATAGTCTCGTCCGTAATATGGTTTGTCAATACCAGTCAGCGTTCCTCGTTTGGAATTTTCATTCAACGTCACGGTGCTACTTCCAACATGTACACGGACAGGGTCACGTTTGTCACGGATAATCCAAGAGTCGTCGTCTGTCTGCACAATAAATTTTGTCAGAATAATATATCGATGATTGTCGTGGTAGTTAATAATCTTCCTTCCTCGCTCGTCAATCATTCTAGTATCGACAATATTCATGATTCTGAATGTTGACAACATATGAGCCGCACCATCGTTGCGAAATTCCTTCTTGGCTTCACGGATATGATCAGTTATATCAATATTTACCAAAGCTAGATCTTGTATCAAAAGACTAAATTTAGGTTTCGGCAGTTTGTCAAGATCGAATCTAGCCCTAGAAGGCTTAATTGCGGATGATCTCTCAAACTCTTCCATATACTAATTAGGACAAATATATGTTTAATCAAACTTTCATTATATATATATATATATATATATATATATATATATATATATATATATATATATATATATATATATATATATGATACAAGCAAAGAATAAATGCAGAAGGCTTACGATTGGTTTTTCACTTCCTTGTAACAAAGCATGCGTAAATGAATTCTGTGGTTATCATATGCAAAGTTTTCGACGTAAAAGTCTAGGACCAAAACCGTGTTTACGATGCGTGTTGGGGTACGAGGAGAAACCCGGTGTGTGTGCAATGTGGTGGTAAAGGTACAGAGAGCTGAAACGATATTACGATAAAAAACATAATACCGATGGCATCGAATCGCCTATAAAAAACGCCGAAGACTATCTAAACAAAATTTTCAAAATATTAATTTAGACAAATAATATTATCATATAAATGAAGCAAAATGAATTTGTGAAATATTCCACCATTAGAAATTAGGAGGCATCTCGTGATAGTGTAATCAGGAACTGTAAATTAAAAAAAAAACAGTTGGTGTTGTTGATAATGCTGGTTATCTCAGATTTACCGTTGGAAAAAACATATTTATCTCATAGATTCGTGTTTGAATGTTTTCATGGACTGATCAAAGATGATCTTGTGATCGATCACATTAACATAGATAAAATCAATAATTCTTTATGTAACTTACAAGCTATTACACAGAGTCAGAATTCTGTTCGTGGGGGTACTGGAAAATATGCTAAATTTCCAAAAGTTGTTAAATCATTGAACGTAGGGACTGGTGAAGAAATAATATTTCAATCAATGAATGCAGCTGGAAAATATTTTGATATTTGCATATCTTCAGTACAACGTGCCGCACATAAAATATACAAATCGGCATATTCACGAAAATATAATAAAAAAATAACATTTTGCTATCTCCTTATTGAATTAGATGGTTAAAGGAGATAACTTCGGTCAAGCAATGCTTTCTCCCCTAGAGTAATTAAGCAGTTGTCCCGCTTATTACTGCGTAATTTACATGACCGTCGCGATTTTTTTGTGCCGTATTTAGCAACTTAATTGACTGTAGTCAGTGGATCAGTATATGTTGTAACATAAAAGGATATTTACATTTCCTAACTCTACTGATAAATTCAGACCGTTCAGTATATTATTTTGCGTGCATATTCTGGTACGTTAAATGTGTATTTAATAGAACTGTATGTATTCAATACGCCGCTCAGTAGGTCACGCAACATCTGTGTGCAATCCAGGCAAGTTATTTGTAGCTCTCAGAGGTAAGACTTAAAATATTTTTTTTAACCTCGATGCAGAAAATGTATGTGTGGTTTTATACGGTGTGTGTGGAAACTGAAATAAATCCATACTGCAGTTTACAATATTTCAATATATGCTAATCGCGTGTGGATTTCTCTGATTTAGGTTGCCTGTGCTCCAGCAATTGCGTAATATATTATAACTGTGCAGCTACTTTTTTTCTTTACTGCGAAAATCCACGGTAAGTTAGTTTTAGCTCTTACAGGTAGAGACCTACACGTATTTTAACCTCGGTGTAGAAAATGTATGTGAGAGACAATTTTAGAAATTAAAATAAATCCACACTGCAGTTTGTAACTTCATAGAAACTTCTGAAATGTGTAAGATTTTACTGCAGTTCCGATCGCATAGGTAACTTCATAGTAATTTCTAAAAGATGTATTTGTAAGAATGAGACCGTGGTACAGTGTCATAACGCTGGATTTTCATACATATCGTCGAAGTTGGCGGTGCGATGCCATTTGTTCATGATAGTTGTTGGTCCTCGACCCATCGCTCGAACGTCAACAGACAAGTACACTCTCCCACCATGTCACCACGTGGTGGGTGCACTTTTGCACTCCCCGTGGTTGATTAAGAGGGAGGGAGTGCAGAAATCTGTTCAACGTAGAGAAGGCCCAGTTTATGTGTATGTGCCGTACTTAGAATTAAGTTAGTTAGGTTCTTAGAATAAAGTTAGTTAAGGTCCTTAGAATTAAGCTTATATGTATACCCTCCGAACTTGCTAAAATGACGTTTGGCAATCTAGGAGTTCACATGGAGGATGTGCTGTCCTTAGAGCTCATGCTGTAAATATGCTACTATAATTAAGATTATGTATTGTGCCGTCCTTGCATATAATTGCTGTAAATACGCTACTATAGTTAAGCTTATATGTTGTGCCGTCTATATTATAATTAACATTGTATATACTGTATAAACATTCATCGTTGAGGAACATTTTTTATATTCAGAAATATCTTTATTTTTTATATTTAAAAATATTTTTATTTTATTTTAAACAAATATTTATTATATAATGAATTCTGAAAATATTAATGCTATTATTTCTGCTATTAAAAAATTACAACATGACGGTACAAAAATTTCTGATGAACTTAATCCTCGAAAAATTATGTGTGATTTTGAATCATTGCAATTTCGAAAATCCAAAAACAGATATACACTACCAGCCGATTACAGATTCATACAGTTTATTCAGCAAGCAATGTTACAGTCGCTGGCAGCAGTTACAGATGCGCAGGTCAAACTATTTGCCCCCCTCGCACACTTAATCGAAAAATTTAAATCAGAACTGTCTCACGGATACGAAGCAAAAAATATTGTGAATGCTCGTATAAGACAGTTGAGAGAGATTACGTCAGATCGTGATTGTGAAAGTGAAATTAGTAATTGTGATAGTTGAAAAATCTGAAAACTATTATAAATCTGTTAAAAAATCTGTAAATTTTGTAAAAAAATCTGATTTTCTTTAAAAACAAAATACCCTTTTTATTCGATTTTTGTGATTTCTTTTTACATTTTTGTTGATTTTTGTCGGGTAAAGTACTTATATTCTCTCATTGGATTCATTTAGAGAAACTAAGAAAATCGATTTTTCCCTGTAAAATAACGTAACAAGAAATTTGACCAAAAAACGACAAAATCCGCGAAAAACAGACAATTTGCGAAAAAACAGCCAAAAATAATAATTTTTAGTTTTTCTAAATGAAATTAATTAGAGAATTTACCTGTTTAACCTGAACAAAAGTGAGAACTTTGACCAAACAACGTCGAAAAATTCGACTAAAAAGGGTAATTTTTAACGAAAATCACAGATCGTTCAGAAAATTCGCAGATTTATTTCAGATTTATAATATTTTTTTGTTTTTAGAAAATTGATCACAAACCAATGTGGAATCGGTCAAATAAATATATATATATATATAGCAGAGCATATATATATATATATATATGCTAAGGCACAAGTATGTATAGTAGCAAGTATATACAGGAGTATATGGTTACATATATATATATAATGTTTATGTACTGATTCCACAATGGTAGCGACGCTCTATGATCGTAGATCTTACGCTGACTCTCTATGAGCGCAAGATCTACGATCTCACACACAGATTTATATTTAGTGATTCTCCTCGTAAATCCAGAAGGTGTCATGTCTGGTCAACAAGTTTGAATTGTATCCTTGATAGCAGTGGATTATAACTTCGTAGATAAACAGGGTTAATTGGTGCTGATACAATCAAATATCCTGGTGGGACTTGTGCGTAAATATATATAAAATAAAAAATCGTTCCTGCGTCTGATTGGATTATTGTAAATCTTCTTGATAGATTCCATCAATTACGTCACCTACAAGGTTGACAGCGATCGTCGATGTTATAATTACTATACCCGGCGAAATATCACGACCACCTGAGTACGGATCGTTGTCGTGCTTGAGAATACCTGGCGGAAGAGATATTTTTCTCCATGCTTCGATGATTTGTGGAAAGTATTCATTAATAACATTATCAGCCTTGATATAATCCTTGTAAAATTTAAAATTTGGTAAATCGGCTTTATATACTGATAATTTCCTTAAAAATTCTTGTTTGTTATCTGTTATATCAATAACACATCGCACAAGTTTATTATTGGTAAGTTTAACATCTTCCTGGACTTTATTTATTACTCTCACATTTTTAATAATTTCACTACGAATATTCTCATTGGGGTACTCTATTATGTAATTGCGAAATTTACTGCGTAGTTCATTGATATAAAAACCATAAATAAAAATCATAAATCAAAAATTTCTGTAATCTCTTCAAGATTGTACGTTTGTTTATTCCAATCATATTGAAAATTCCAGCATATGTCTTCTCCTGTGTATGGTTTAGGTCCCGGATCATGGAATATAAAATCCCACATTCTAGTACCACGTGGGCTATAACTGAAAGCAGTACTTTCTCCATTGTATCCTTTTTCGTCTGTAGTATAATTATCTCGGAGTGGCCGTGGAAGAAATTCTTCTCTTTGATCAACAGGTGCTACATCAGGCCAATCAAGCACAGATCTGATCGATGATTGATGTATGTCTACGGAATAATCTGGAGAATTTACTTGAATCGCCGACGACAACGTTGGTTCGTGAACAGTGATAGCTATCTTGGATTCTTTGCCTGTTATAGATTTGATCTGCGATAGAATTCTTCGTTGATCTATTCTATTTGATTACTACCTGTAGGCATGCTGACTACTTGCCAGTCTGGAGTTCCGTCGGGTTTATTCTTCTTCGCGAATACCAATCAATTATTTGGTTGTAGACCACCAAATGATCTTGATCTGATATTTGGCCAACTATAACAAACTTGCACTTCTGCTAGTGCTATTTCTTTCGCTGGAATTGCAGTTCGAAAACTAATGCTGAATTCAGGACTAGTTGAACTCGCAGATATCATTGTTATTTTTTTGCGGCGCTGTATTAGCGACGATCTGTTGCAGTAGTTGTTGAGATCTTCGATCGCACGGCGATGATATTATTATTAACTCGTTGATTTTAAATCAGATTCTCTATCGTCGTATGCCTCGCTGTAAATCTTAATTATCGTTGTGAACTCGTTATCTGATATTATTCCATCATTGTGATACGACGAGATCAACGATGATAGTTTAGAGTATGCTAACATTGCCGCGTGCAGTTTTATTGTGTACTAGTGTAATTTTGCGTTTGTGCACGTCGATATTAAGAACACACGCAATTGTTGTTGCGGCTGAAACACAAATTGTTACAACTGTCGGCGACGTCATAGTTACCGCAGAGAGTAATAATAAACCAGCGGACGCGATGATCGTAGACGCTGAACACACAGCTACATCGATGACAACTGAGCGCGTGCGATATTTTTTTATTTGTAGCGTGTACTCGTCGATTATATGTTTTAGTTGGTTTGTCACTCACATACTTGATTGTATCTGTGTTGGTTAGCGTCGATCTTTATATTAAGTAGGTGGCACTTCAGCGACTAATTGAAGACACCAATAGTACAACAAGCCTAATTCTTTTATTCGGGTTCCACCATGAATGTTTCTTCGTCGTTTTGCTCCAGCACTACTAACACGGATCCAGAAGATCCTGTTAGTGGATAACGCCGTGAAACCGTGGTAGGTATTGTAAATGTTGTAGAGCAGATCACTGAGAACCTGTATAACCCGGTAACCTCAGCGCGATATTTGACGGATTTATTGAGTGGTGTCCATAATGTTGATCCAGACGCGACTGTGTATGTTGCGCTGTCAGTAATCTTTTAATATCAACAAGTTTAGCATCAACAACCTCTGAACTTTCAAAAAATCCATTAATAGCTCTATTTACGTTTCTGCGAAAATTGAAAAATGTGTTTACGTGACTATTATATTCGGATCTGATTGCGGTCATTCCATCGTTGATTGTCGACAACGAAGTCATCGTTGGGATGTTGCTATCATCGACATATTTTTTGTTGCAGCGTCGAAATCCGAGTATGGTGTTCAAAGATTATTAATACCATTGTTATTCATGTTGAGAAATGCATCCATCAAACCACCGTTTACCGACAAAAACTTGGATTCTCTATCATCGACGTATATTTTTTTTATTTTATTTTTTTTTCTTTCTTTTTTTTTTTTTTTTGTTGCTGCGTCGAAATCAGCGACTGGGTTTCCCAGACCTGTAATTTTATTTTGATTCATGATAATGTGACCTGTGAATGCATCACCAGTTTTCTTGATATAATCGTTAAGCGAATTACCAGAATCTTGTATTTTGCCTTGATCAGTAAAAGTAACAATATTGTTAATAACCGCGGTGTGAATTCATACAAGCACGTCTGACAGTTGTATGTTGGACGTTTTTAATCGTTCTTGTTTGTCCTGAAAAGTAATTACCTCATTTTGATCCATGCGCTTGCAATGTTTAACAAATCATCGAATTCATTTCTGAGATGAGCAAGCGTTACATATTTGGATAAGTCCCCTTGCAAGTTTTACTTGCAGAAGATCATCCATAAATATCTACCATTATATTTACTAATGACTGTTTAAAATGTTGTTGGACTGTATCATCTCGTGGTGTATTCGTGCACGACTTTATGAGGTGGGGGCGGGGATTCGGTGCCAGAGACACAGCGTCAAGTACAGCTGTGGTTTCACGGCCACATATTGGCGAATCTGTTAATGTTTGTGTTGGTACATTGCCGGCTAAATTAATATATTGCAAAAACTCCTTCGGTGGTGCTAACTCCTACGAATCAAAATAAACAATATCACGTGGATCAATCACCCATGCAACCCAATGAGTACCTGGGACATTTTGTCCATCAAGATTAATAGTACCAGTTTCAACATTGTCTGGTTTACGCGGTAACCGATCACGCATAAAAACACCTCTGAAGTTTTTGATGTTTAATCGCGTAGTAGCATCAAGTAAATCAAAATTGGACATGGGGAAAATCAACGAAGTGTTCCTGGAATTCTCAATCCTTTTCCATACCAAGTCCCTGACAGTCTTATACCCTTTCCTTTTTTAAACCTTTTCCTGTTGCTTTTTTTAGTGCCATCCCAGCAGCAGTTCCAACAGCATCCATCGCAGCAGCTTTTGCAACAGCTGGGGCTACAGCAGCAATGATTCCTGGAATAGCTGAGAGAAGTGGAAATAGACCACCCGTCTTAGCGATATCTTTAATGGCACCTGCAGAAAGATTAAGTTGTATGCCGGTCTTTGACTGTTTGCTTCACTGACGTGCCTGAGTTGACGTTCTGTCAGTGATAGTTTATTTGAACCACCTTGGATCTGTTCTCGTGTTAGTGATATTTTTTCTCCACAGTTTTCTTTTGATATTGATTGTAATTTTTTAATCTGACCAGGTGTCAGACTGACGTTGACATGATGATATGACATTCATAATATCACCCAGATTTTTAAATTAACGATTTAATTACAAGTTACATGTTTTCTACTGGCGCATCAATAACTATCATTCACCCACCACCTTCATGTAGCATTGTTTTATCGCTGAGTATAACGGCGATTGCTCTGTAATTGGCAATAACTCTTCGCGCCACATCAGCTCGAAAGTGTATATCAACAACAGATTGCCTAGATAAATCCCGATGAGATATTTGTAAACCAGGATCAACATTTTCATCACTCCCCATGAATGTCATCAAACGATGATACGCACGTGCAACATGATTATGCTCGAAGTTCAATAATATATCCTCAGCTGGTTCTTGGTGTTCTTTTATTCATAGTGAAACTTCAGTAACATCAAGTTTGGCAAATATCATTATGCTGCGTGTTTCTGAGCTTACTCGTGCAACATCTTGGAACGCAATAAATATATGTCGCGGTGCAGAGACACCTCGCTGTGATGCAATCTGCCATGTGAAAAAACCGTTAATGTTGCTTTGTATAGCATCTGATGATGTCCCACCCAGTCCCATTATCCTTACTCAAGGCCGACCAGTCCTAACACTGACCTCTTAATGCTGAGCGCCAAGTGAGGCAGCTGCTAGTCCCATTTTTATAAATGTTTAATATGACTCAGCCAGGGTTCGAACCCATGACCTCCTGCATCAGAGGCGGACGCTGTAACCACTAGGCCACCGGAGCAGTTTATTTTAGAGTGTCAATAAGTATTGTATTCACTAAATGTCACTTATATTCAATTTATATCACTTTTAATTTTCTTTTATGGGTTTTTTTGTTTATGAACGTATTTGAATTCTTTTAAATTGTTATCTGTATTTGTTTAAAAAGCCGTCATCCTCGGGACCTACTTTTGTTCAGTGGGCAAATGAATTGAAGCAACTGCCTGCTACAGAAAAAGACAAATATCAGCAAACTGCTGAGGAACAGAGGTAAAATTTGTTAACATCTGTGGGCACCCAGAAATTTATAAGGCACCAGCTAAAACTGTTCAGTCAGTCGGTAAGTCATGTTTCTTGATTCACTATGAAGTTATGTCTGTTCAGTTAGCATGAAGTCATGTATGAGGTCATCTTTCACGTCCTCTTAATACTTCAACCTGGAGAAAGAGAACCTGCATCCAACAAACATTGATTTATAAAATGTACTACTGTAGTGTTTCAGATAACAATGTAAATATAACAGATTCCTTCATTTCTATTTTTAATAAAATGCAGTTTTAACAAGCTAATTTCACTGATGATTAGACTTGAGGTTAATCGAGAACTGACTCATTGAAATACTTTTTCCTCAGCGGTTTGCATTTTTATTTTGATGCTGAGGTTGTCATTATTTTGTAAATCTTTCTTTGCCATTTAACTGGCAGAATGCCTTGCTAATAGATTCTCTCCCATTTTCTCGGCCTCTCTCTTTCTTTCTTTCTTTTACTTGTCTGTGCTTTTACTTTGATTTTTAGCTCTACTGGTCACATCAGAGTTAAAAAGGGCTTAGATGGCTGGTCATATCAACATCGTGCTTTCACCAAAAGACTTTCATATAATGTCTTATTGGTCTGAAATTAAAATGGTGCTGTTATCACGTACAATATCGCCACCATGATATCTTGTCATCACTGCTTTTAAATAGAAAGTAATTTAGAACATGGAGGGTTTTCATATTAAGGGTTGGTAATGTGTGGTTGGTACTAATAAAAATGATGCAATGTAGTTCTCAGTCTATCCACCAGGGAGGCCATATTGAAAATATTGTTATAGCTACTCCTCCCAAATGGATGACTATATCAACATGGGGTTTTCACCCAAAGACCTCTTTTGCTACCTAGATAATCCTGAAAATGCAGATCTTGCCAATGGTACATCCAGTATAGCTGGCATGATGGCTGTCTTAAAAATCTTGTTGTCCTCATTCCCCTTTTAATGAGAGGTAATGTTGAAATGGGGGCTTTTCACCAGAAGACTTCTAATGATGTCTGCTTGGTCTAAATGGAAATGATGCCAATCTGATATTCAAAGTGTTCACAGCAGCTAATTTCATAATCTTCTTAGCACTGAAGAACACCAGAGATAGTTTCAAGACTTTGCAGTTAATAGGAAGAAATGGTTTTATCTTGAATTCCTGAAAATTCTATTTGCCTAGTACAGCATCATTATTTTTGCGGGACTCTTGTTATCATCTATTTTCAGTGTGAAGCTCTTAATGACATGGGTGTAAATATTGGTGGTCTTTTTACTGACAGTACTAGATGTGTGGGTGCATTTGGGAACACAAGGTCTTACCATTTTTTTTTCAAACTGTTGAATAGAAAGATTAGTTTGTATCCGGCACGATGGGTTGGTATAACTAATCAGTTTTATATCATTTTATGACAACTTTTTCAGTGGCAGAAAATATTTGTGTGGATTTCGAGGCCAAGTTTTACATTAGATTGTTAGCTTTCAGGCAGATTAATAGTGTCATGATGTTTTGGCAAAAAATGCATTACATGTAATAAATTAGTCAATTCGTTTAAATAAATATATCAATGCACAGCTGATTTATTTACTTGCTTGCTTATTTACATTTGGTATGTTGAAGATGGTGTCCACTACTTTTAGACTAGGTCCAAATATTGTTTGATATGCTATTAGGTTCAAAAGGGAAAGTGACACTCCTTATTTGAAAGTTTTTTTTTTTACATGTAATTGTCAGAAAATAAACATCGAATACACTGGTTTACATATTCACATGTGAACAAAATTAATTAAGACTGCTAAAGAAACAACATATACAACATGAATTTGGCTAGTATATTTTGTATTTATATCTAACTGAGCTGATAAGTCTTTCTACAAATTACAGCATTGCACAAAATTATTTTACACATTCTGTTTTGAAAAAATTGGATTTAAGATCCATGTCCATTCATTGTTGATGATATTTTGTTTGCCAAATCATATGATGGCTTTTATGGATTTCAAATCTAGAATACGATGACTATTTTTGCTTTAATTATGCAGTTCAGGCTTTAGTTTAATCTTTTATATTCACAGACAAACTCATCACCAGCAGTTGATGAAGTCAAGAAGAAATACGTGTCACAAGTGAAACAGATCTTTAACGACTGCTGGGGTAATATTTGTTACAAATTTAATTTCAGTCATCACTAAACATTTATTTAGATAAAGAGAAAGAAATATGAATGCCTTGTGTAGTAATGGTCATGAGCTGTGTGGCAGTGAAAATTTATGTTTACTGAACTGTGTCAGAGTTAACCATGATAGCATTTTCCCCTACTTCAGTAATATGTATCCTCCATGTTTGCAATTTGAAAAACCGGTTCCTAATATGTCTGATGCATGGTAAATGAAGTTTGATTGTAAATGAATGTTTATCGTTAGTCACAGAACGTGTGTTATCATGGTGTGACTGATGAATGTTAAATCCATTACCTACATTAAGATGAAGTCTTCTAGTGAAAACCTTTTGTTATAGTTAATAAATATTTATTAAATGTAATTATAAGTTTCAACATCTGAAATTTCATTGTACAACTTAATGCTTTACATACAATTACTATGAACAAATGCCTGGCATTAATGCCTGGCATTAAGTGGCAGTCTCTTTTTCAGCCAAGGCAACAGGAAAGAATCAAGTGCCATACAAGTCAATAAAAGATAACATGTACCAGGGAAAGATTAAGAACTTGCCTAATGGTGTTAAATTTAGGCAAGTGTTGCTTCTTCCTTTCTTTGTAGTCTTTATATTCATTCTGAGTAATCTATTACTTTGCTGATATCATATATCAAATTATGTTGAAATGTATTAGGTACTGCAGTAGGTTCATATGATGATGCTGATGCTATGTATCAAGTTATATTGCCATGTTTTAGGTACTTTAAAAAGCTCATGGAATGATGCTGATACTATGTATCAAGTTTTAGCCATCTTTTGAGTTTTGTAAAAGGCTTATCTGACAATGGATAAAACAAAAAACACAGAATACACTCATTCCACCAATGGGTGCAATGGAATGGTAACATTTGTTAATGCTTTCATTCAAGTTTATGCATATGGTAAAAGTCCCAGACCCAGGGATGGCTGGCTGTTATACTTGGAATATAGTATAAAGAAGGAGTACATTTCATAATGTATGCACCCTTACATGCACTCTTACAGAGACCCTCAAGCAAAGAGGTCATCTCTGTATCAATTTGGGTAGCAAATATATAATTCCTTTAAATTTCTTATTAGTTTTATTTATTTATGTATGTAATGGGATTAAAGGACATATCAGCACAATCCAGGCTTTATATGAGGATAAAAAGTTACAGAATAAAGATTATTAAAAAAAAAATTGCAAAAACATTTGGGAAGAGAAAAAGAAAGCAAAAACAAGTAATCCTTCAAAAGAACTATAGTACCTTAAGAAATACAAAATCTTTTATAAAATATATTCTTTGTTGTGTGAATGACTAGTAAGCCCTTCATATTACAGAATAGCAAAATCAAAAGAGAGCCACTCAGCTTTTGAATAAATATTCTACATTATTCACCAGCATAGAATGCAAGACATCCTGCAGAATTCTTGTTCATTGAAGTAATTGTATGACCATGAATTGGTTTTTAGCTATCCAAGATTGTGTCTCATTTGTATTTTTATGTGTGCCAGGGACCCAAGCTGTATGGACCTTCTGACTCCAATAGAAATTATTAGTGCAAGAGACAGTTTCGAATTCTCTGTCACAAGGTACTTGTCCATTTTTATTCTTTCATACTCAGCAAGTAATCATCAGTATTGATTTATCAGTTAATTTAGTTGGCTTGAATAGTTATATGATAGTATATTTGTAAAAGTCGGTTTGGAAAAGAAATATTTACACATGCCACATAGAAAATATTCGGTGGAAAAGAATTGTGAATTGATAACATCCATTCCCTTATTCTATTTTTATAAAGTGAAGCATGATAGATAATATTGGTGTATTTTGTTAAATCAGTAGGTACTGCTATTTGGAATTAAAATTTTGTCCTATTCTTTGGAGGTGCATGATTCTCGCTACTTGTTTGGCTTTAGTGTGATGTATTTAATTTTATACCTTGAAACTACTCAAAAATGATCAAAGTCAGAGGTTGCAATCTGACGAAACACTTTAAGGTTACATGTGGACAACAAACCGTAAATTTGTAACCCTCTCTGCAGTGGGACAAACTGAGAATCAAAAGTAAATCTCTGCGAAGCAAAGAAACATAATGTTTGTTGTTGTGGATTATAAGATGTCTATACAGTCAAGATTTTATGCCCATTATTTATACAGTTTAAATATATAAATACAGATATATGTAGATTCACCAGTGTGTTTGTTTTACATGTATGATCCTTTTAGATTGTGTGTGCATGTTTGTTCATTTTATTTTAAAAGTTTTTACTTTGGCCTACAAAAATCTATTAGGGTTAGTTATTCACTTCTTTATAATTCCTTTTTTTAAAGGACAAATAAAGTAGCCACAAGAACATCATCAGATGAGCCTTGCCGACTGAATCAAGGTAATTTCTATTATGTATCTTTTGGTGTGTTCACAGCATAAAAATGCTGATCTGTGAATATATATGCCTTAGATTATTATGCATATTGTATATTAGAATTCATACACTTAACCAGGTAAAGCAGTAACCTTGAGTTAAGTAAAATGTGTACTTAATGTCATGATAATGGTAGATTGCTTACTCAGTGATGATCATTTCTAATGGCCACCTGATTTATGTTTACTTGTACATGCATGTGAAGCTCTTTCTTGACATGTCCAAGACAGATTCAGCTTTTTTTGTTATGTTTGTATTCATATACAGATGTGACCAGATTTTCAAGCAGGTTAAAGCTTCTGTAAATTAAATATGTACAGCATGTTCATATGCATAACATAGATGAACAAATAATATGTAATTTAGGCCACTGCATTTCTTTATCAATTTTGGCATATTTTAAATTAAGCATTATTTGGTGAAAACTATTTTGGTACAGTTTTCTCCGAAACTACTTTAGTTATGCATTTGAATTTTAGTAGGCCTCTTTATATGCATATATTGATAGCCAACCTAATCAGATTTGTAAGCTTTTTACATGAATTCTGGAAGCTTTTGGGGGGTCGTTTTGATCTTGGAATTAGGCCAGATGTATATGTTGCACAATCCTTGTGTGACAAAATTTACCTGGTGGTAGTGGAATGCTGATGACAAAATAGTAAAAGAAGCATCGCTTAATTGCATCAGGAAACTTAACAAAATTTGTTTTCTTTCAGATCAGGTTGAAATTCCAAATGCAATTCAAGATTCACTGGAAGATGAGGGGAAACCAAACTGCCTTTGTTCCCAATCCAGGTACTTTCTTAAGAATGGTCATTTCATTTTTACTTTGCCATTGCATTGTATTTTCTACTGGGCATTCATCCATCAGTTGTTAGCTGGGTAGCTCTCGGCCAAATTAAGATTAGTAGGCATGTTTCTGTGCATATGTAGATGATGAGTTTATCATTGCATTTGAATGACTCTGCCTTCTTTCTTTTGGACTTGCATGCAGTACATTTTGGCTGCATTTTTTAAATAAAAATCTAGTTACTCATGTAGCATGCTTAATAGCGGTTCTTTTAACAGGTTATTTACTTCCACATTTTTTAAATAATAAAGCAGTATCACTTAATTACATCAGGAAACTTTATCAAATTTGTTTTACTTCAGATCATAATGATGTTCCAAATGTAATGCAAGAGTCACTTGGTTCCCAATCCAGGTACTTTCCTAACAAAGGTCTCATTTCACTTATATGCTCCCATTGCATTGTAGAATGGTATCTGCTACTGGCCAGCCATCCGTCACTTGTTTGCTGGATAGTTCTCGGCCAAACTGAAATCGATAGGCATGTTTCTACGCATATGTAGATCACTTAATGAGTTTATCATTGTATTATAATGACTGTTTCTTTTGGACTTACATGTAATACATTTTAGCTGCATTATTTTAATAAACAGCCCAGTTACTTGTTTAATAACTGTTATTTCAATAGGTTCTTTATTGGCACAAACATTTTTTAAAAGTCTTAGTCTGTCTGACACTCATGTCTTGAGATTGCTTTTTTAATAATTACAGTAATGATTTAAATTCAGAATTGTTGATAAATATATGCACGTCCCTGATGCAGTATATATGTTCATTTTTTAAGATAAATCATTCAGCTGCATCATCACAACATGGCTTGATATGCATGCTCCAAATTTTGTGTTGTACACATCACAAAAATTTGGTGTCATAGAATTAAAAACCACATTATAAGTGCTTTCTCTTAAGCCAGAAACAACATCAGGTGTGTGTGTATGTGTGATTTGGAATTTTAACATAGCTTTAACAATCTGAGTCATATCGCTATGATGTCTGCAGTGTGACAGTTTCTAGTGATTCAGCACTGGGGAATCATGTCCCACCCAGTCACATTATCTTAACACCAGGCCAAACAATCCTAACACTAACCTCTTAATGCTCAGCACCAAGCAAGGCAGCTGCTGTATCATCTTTATAAGTGGTATGACTCGGCCAGGGTTCAAACCCATGACATCCCCCATCCAAGGCAGACGCTCTAACCACTGGGCTACCAGAGCGGTCCAACATCAAGTGAAGTCAAAAGCAAAGTATCAGTAACAAAGTTAAAATCCAATGGAATGGGATCCATATGTATATTATATAATGGCCAGCATTATCATGAGGTCAGTTTATTTTATCTTAACAAAGAGGGTAAAATGTCTGTTTTGATTGCCGTTTGGAATGGAATTAACTTAGGGACAAGCAAGGAGACATTCTTTATCTGTTTTTCACTTTTCAATGTGAGATGGAGAAATAGAACTATCGCTTTGTCCATACAAAAGCATCTTCATTTCCAGAGCAAAACTCTTAAACTGTTCTAGGTACACTATTTCAGACAGACTTGGTACACTTGTCAACCAAGCTGTCTACACTTCCTATTGATAATGCATTCATTATATTTTGTTACCATGGAAATAAAGTGTAGCATAAGTAGTATATAAATTGTGAGTATACAAATTGAGTGATGATACAGCGTGCTTTCAGTTCGATTCTTAAAATAAATTGGGAAAGTGCACACCACCAAACAAGATTCCTTTTGTTCAAAAAGCAAGCGAAATTTTCGTGAGACAATCGTCTACGTCGAATCTCATTTTTTGTGCTGTTCAATTAGTACAGTATTGATATTGTGATTTCATTGGAAGTAATAATGAAACTTTTTATCATTCTTGAGGATATCTCAAAGTGCCAGTTCATGAATTCTCTGAAACTCGCTTGCCCACAATGGTCCATATCTGTGAAACCAAGTTCTTTATTTTACGAAGTATAGTATTCTTTTCGCTTGGTTGCCGTGCTATCTTTGATCACAGTTACCAATGAGTCGGTTAATTTAAGGTAGTTTACGTTACATACACAATAACATTTATAACAGTGTTCAATTGATCAACTGAAGTGAGTTCACCCGACATACGACCAGGAAAGCTAGATTTTAAGTTTGTAGGATTTTCGTGCCTTGTAACTTTTCTTTCATTTCACCTCCATTATTTGATTCAAAAGACATAATTAACGTGATAATACAAATGAGGCCAGCTTTTAATTCTGTGCAACAATGCAACAAATACTTCTGCAGGTCAGTTATCAAAACACGGTCGGCACCTAAATAGGTTCTCAGAGAAATGCTCGCGGACATAGCTGTTACGGTAGATTTACATATTTTACGTTTAATTACAAGAGGACACATTGCATTTATGATGATTACACTTAAAAGGAACTAGACGATGGAACTTGAACACAAATTTCAATTGATAAAAAAAATTTACAGTAAAACCTGTTATGAACTACCGCCCTTTCTGGCAACAAAAACCGGTCTCTCAAGACAGGTGGTCTCATAGCAGGCTTGTACAAAAAGGCCAGTTTCCATGGTCCAGTTTCAGAACAATTTCAAGAAATATAACCAAAATCACTGTACATATATTCTATTCTTTGTTAATATTTATTGCTAAAATATTGTATGCACTCATCTAAAAACAAAATTACATAACAATAAAGATATACTTCTGTCATTAAACATGAAATCACATTTACATCTGAAAATCACATTTTAGCACATGAAATCGTTTCTGAATTACTTCTTTTTCTTTATAACAACCTAAATTTGTTTTATCAACGTTCAAACCGCTTTTTTTGCGAGGGGTCTGCTCTTTTTCACATCTTTCAGTTACAATAATTATTTTCTCCAGCCTTAAAATTTGTCTCTTTTTAGTTGGAGGTGTTAATATTATTAGTGCTCAGTTGTAATATCAAACGTAAAGACGGTTTTGACTGGGCTGTGGGAAAATATGAAAAAACTATATATGTGCATTGCATATCTAACAATTAATGAAATAAAAAGAAACAATTATCTCATCCAGAAACAGAATCATTTACTCAGAGACAAAAGTCAACGGCTTCATTCAAAGATGACGTACTAGGATTAATTATAAGCTAAGTGTGTATCCCGGTCGCACCAACTTGAATAGAGGAAAGCTTTGTGATTGGGCTGTAATCACTTAACATTGGGGGAAAAAACAACAAACATCACAAGTCTTGAACACTATCAATCAAATCCCACAAACGATTCTCTCTTGCTGGTTTAATACACAATGACCTTATTCACCCCTGGCAATACAGATTAACTCTAAAGACAAACAATATACGCGAGCACTATGTCAACTTTGGCACAACGGCATGACATGTACATTAGCCTGGTTTACGGACTGTAGCATCCATCACGGTAGCAACAATCCTTTTTCTAATATTCCTTTTATGCTTGTTTTTGATCAGAATAATCTTTACTAATCAACCAGTCATTGTAACAATTGATTACATGTAGGTCAGTAGTGTCCGTCTGTTCTCTACGGTTGTTCACATTGATGTCAGGTCCTGCGATTAAGGCCGGGAAGCAGGCTAAGTGCGGGAATAATTAGTCTGGTTCCCTGCTTTGTCTACTCCCTATACGAACAGCGGAGAACAACGCAGGGAGCATAGGAAGCAGTGAACCAGACTAGGAAATAATCTACATATACTTTAGTCTGCTTTACGACAGAAACTATAAAACACTATAAACATAGCTTAATTATTCAGAAATTGGAAACCAGTCTATTTTTTAAAAATTGTTTTGTGTTTATTTCGAATGGTAGCGGTCGTTCTTACAGGGATTAAATAAAGGTCTGTGGAGGTTTTCCTTGTTTTTGCAATGCGGTCGTTCATAGCAGTGTGGAAATGCATATTTTGCCAAGACATCGCGGTCGCTGGTCGCGTTCAGCAGGTGGTCGCTCATAACAGAGCGTTTATATAATAAAATCGATCCGTGCATTACGATTGTGGTCGGATATGACAGGTGGTCGCTCATAGCAGAAGTTGCTCATGACAGTTTTTACTTTATTCAATTTGTTTGCTGCCTCCACTCGGCGTAAGTGACATTTTCATTGATCGAAATTTCCTTACATATCGTTAATTGCGGTGTGCTAGGAATGTCACTTGGAAAGAAAATGTAAAAAAATTGTATGACTTATTCTTGAATTTGGTATTTCATAATGTTGATTAAAATGTCCAGGTCCTATCTAGCGTTTTCGACGATAAAACGAGCAGTATATCAATGTTTTTGTAGCTAATTTTGATCGCGATTTCCATAAAGTTCATAAAATAGGGATCTATTTTGGGGGTAATTTCTGGCTTTAAAAAATGGGATCCACGCCTGACCACGCGTTATAAGCGGATTCGCGAGTTATCAGGGTGCGAGTTATCGAGGGAGTGGTGTATGTCATCTCTAGGTTACTCTTTATTGTTAGTATGCCACCTTATGCAGGCGAAATCACATGTTAATACAAGGACCCCTATATTGTCTTCCCTATTGTAAGTTTAAAATTTAGAATACATTTGCACCATTTTTTAAAATAAAAATAACAAAATATTTTCTTTATTCTTACACTAGAGAAAGCACAAATCATGATTTTCTCTAAGCTGCAACAATTTTTACAACCAAAATAAAGGAATTCATACTTTTACTGACAATAATTGTTTTGTACTTGTTTCACAGTTTTAAAATTTATTTACAGTTGAAGCTGAGCTTTTGCTGGACCTCACTGATTCAGAGGATACAAATTCAGTGTTAGAGATTATGGAACCGTTAACATGTAAGAATTGTTTTAGGGGTGTATATTAACCTCTTGTAATAAGTTTACATGATTTTTAGTTCTTGAGGTCATATATTCCTGAAACATGCTTATGCAGTGACCTGTTATCTGTCCAGCCATCAGTGCTAATTTGTTATTGCTTCTTCTCTTAACAAACTGGAATAGTTGCGGAAACTGTACACTTAGTCATCGCAAGGTCTAGTTGGCCCAAAATGAAAATTGTGCCCACCAGACATGCAATATGGCTGCCATGGTGGCCACCTTGAGAATCTTATTGCTACACCTTCTCAACAGCATGATCAGTTTTTTGGAAAAATGTATTCTTCTCTAACCAATTTATTATTTTATTTTTTTTTAATCATTTTAATCTTGACAGAAAATATTTTCAGTGCTGGACAAAGCATTTATTACAGGGCTAGAAGTGGACGTGAAAAACCTTGAAAAACCTAACAAAATCCCTAAGACACTGGAGGAAACCTAAATAGATAATATAATATAATAAATATAACCTAAAATGTTTTTAGACCTGAAAAATACTTTTAAAACCTTGAAGAAAGAAACTTAAAAATCTCCTAAAATTTTAAAATTCAATTTCTCTTCTAACCCTGTTATTAGTATATTTGTTAAGTTATTGAAAATTGGATTCAACTTATGCAAGCTAAGATTTTCATGTGTTATATAGTAATGTTGTGTGCAATGTTTGCTATGAAATTACACATATTCATTCAGAAGTACCAATTGGTCATAAATTTCTAAATTGTACTCCTCTGACATCCAGTACAGCTGCCATGGTGGCCATCTTGAAAATCTTGTCACCTACACAGCTACTGTTATTTGTGATATTAAAGGCAGTTAAGTCATATTCCTTGCATCCAGTAACCACTCAGATATTTGGAAAATGAATTGTCCTCTTGTTATTAAATATTTTTTTTATTTAAACCCGAGATCTTCTTGTAAATATTGCCAGTGATTGACAAATGATTTATTATTATAATTGATAGTTTATTGAAAATCGAATTATAATTTTGTAAGTTATTAAGATTTTTGCATATGTTGTATGGTAATATTGTGTGCATTTCTTGTGATCAGTGAAATTATGTTGTGAAATTTGTGAAGTGCAAATTATAATGGATAACAATGAGAAATCAAAGAGCAAATTGGCCTTGTACATGATGTAAAGAAGTTTTAACAAAATTATTCTCATTGGTAATCAATAAGTGATTTGACATAACATCGTTAGCTGCATTAAGCTTATTTGCTTTGGTCTGAATTAGTGCTGTATGTATTAAATCTTAATTTCCAGTATGCATGTATGTATGAGTGTATGTATTAGGGTATAGCATCATGTCCACACAATAATGCCTGTATGGTGCCAATTAAAGTTACAAAAAAATGTATCAGTCGGTCTTATGAAAAGTATAGGATTTAATTGTTCTCGAAATTAAATCATATTTCCCCATTCATGCTTATTGCGTCTGGTGATTAACAGGAATACAATAAGAAAATAAATAATTTCTAAATCTTTTAATTTCAGCCGAGTGATTTGAGGTGGAGAAGATACTGAAATCTAAAAAAAAAAAACGGAAAAGACAAAGTAGTATACATAATTTGAGGTTCCTCTCTCAGAGACACCCCTACCCCTCCAAAACGTTATACGTTAACATTTTTGTCAGCAGCCGTTTTTAGCTTAAAATGATGACTTTCATATGATAAGACTTTTTTAACATATTTCTGACAAAATTTGTTTTGTCGGGGTAGGGGGTCTCTGAGATAGGAACAACTCAATTATGTATACTACTATTACCTATAGACAAAATTAATTAGAGATTGAAAATATTATATATAATAGGGGATATCCGTCAACGTCAATCCGACATGTTGGATTTGATCTGACAAACAAAATTTGTAAGAGATTTAATTCGATTACAGCAGCCTCAAGTTATACTTGTATAGAAACTAAAATAATAAGCGATTGTATCAAAAAAGTTGGATATCATATATCACCTAAATATGGGTCGGTGTGGTTATTCGTGACTGAAAATGATATGAGAATAGCGGGTTGGGCAAATGATGTGATGACATTTATTGACAATATGGTTGATATTTTATTGATAATGATATCACTAAAGCTATACAAAATTAAACATCTACTGTTGTGACCCATATTTTTTGATAATCTTTTTCATACCTGCTGACTCTCATTGGCAGAATATCTGTTAACATACTGTCAATAATACCGAACTCGCGTATTAAATCGTCCATATCATATTTTATACCCCGCAAATAAGATCGTATTTGATCAAGTAATTTTTTATAGGTGATGCTTGCTGTTTTACAAGCATTTTTTTTAGTCGCAAGACGAGGTTCAATTTTTTTACACGCTGTTGCAAGAGAAACACCGACACCAGATATTATTAACAAAAACGGATTTAATGATGCTCCACTTGAGAATATACTAGAGCTAGTCATTAACAATGGCAAATATGATATCATTCGAAGTATTCTGCTATAGTATTTGTAACATTTTTTTACGCACCAAAGTTTTTTTATGATAATATCTGTAATATTGCATCAGAGCGTCCACATCTTGTTTTGGAATTTTTCTGAAATATGATTGAAATCAACTATATTGTTTTTTATTTATGTAATATATGTTTACATATTTTATACAATAGTGCCAGCCCTTGGGTTTGATTTATTATAATTAACTCAATCGAGGTGTTTCAGCGACAAATTCCAGACACCACCAGTAGGGCGTTTCGGTTACAAATTTTTCATCAGATGGTTCCAGTAGAAATATTTCCTCGACGTCTTTATTTAACACTATAGATACAGTTCCAGAAAAAATATCGGTTGAATAATACCATGGAAATGTAGGAAATATACTAAATTTTGCACTGCTAAATATAGACATCCTATTTACTCCAGTGACTTCCGCGGTATGTCTGATAGTGTTACCATTTTGCGGTGTCCATGTTGCTGATCCTGATGCTACTGTGTGTACCACATTGATGATCTGCTTGTGAGGAATTTTAATCAGATTCGTTTTTTCAATGATACTAGGAATTCCTCTAACAATATCGTTTAGTTTTGTGTTAATGTCAGCGCGTTTAATATCTACAACCGCTGGACTTCCAAAAAATTCATTAATAGATTTGTTTATATTTCTACGAAAATTTGAAAACGTTTGTACGTGATTAGAAAAATCAGTTTTAATAGCGTTAATTCCATCGTTTATTAGAATATTGATATCGTCGATGTATTTTTTTTTTTTTGTTGCTGCGTCAAAATCTGTTTCTGGTGTTCTGAGATTATTAATACCATTATTGTTCATGTTGAGAAATGCCATTATACCACCGTTGACTAATACTTACTTAGATTCTTGATCATCGACGTATATTTTTGTTGCTGCGTCTGATTCTGCAGCTGGGTTTCCAAGGTCTGTAATTTTTTTCCTGACATATTGATATTACCTGTAACTGTCCCACCTATTTTATCAAGTTTGTTATCATCAACATACTTTAACTGCAAATAACTTACCACTTGAGTTTGATTTAAGTTTGCTGGTGGATACCTGGTCTCTAAATTTATAATTTTTTTCCCTGACATATCTAAGTTACCGCTTAAAGTTCTACAAGATTTATCTAGTTTATTATTGTCGACTAATTTAAGTTGCGCATAACTAACAGCTTGTGTATCAAAGACATTTATTGGCGGATAATCTGTTTTTAACTCTACTACTCGTTGATTTGACATAAACAAGTTTCCCGTCATTGTGTCGCCCGATTTTTTTAGGTAGCCTGATAAATCAACCTTACCGTCTGTTATTGTTGTACTTTCAGCTGATGAATCTCCTACTAATGTTCCAAATTTTGTATAATAGCTCATTATTTATTTATCGTTTGACAATTTTTTTATATAACATAAAATTATATAACAATAATGGCAAAATCATCGATATTAAATTTTGATACAGAACGTTTGGTGAAACATAAACATAACAATGAACTTCCAGATTGTCATTATCTTATTGTTGGAAGAATGGATCGGGGAAAACAAACTTGCTTATGAATTTACTTTTAGGAGATAATTTTAACTACGATCGCGTTTATATTAATACGATTAACCCGCAGCAAGATAAATACGAGCTACTTAACAATTATAATAACAAACTTCGTGATGATCTTGAGGCTGGCGAAGATTTTTTTATTATCAAACAACCAGAAGAACTCATTCCAGTTAATCAACTTGATTCTTCCGAACACAAGATAGTTGTGTTTGATGATATTCCGCTAAACAACGAGGAAATGAATAAAATAAGATCATATTTTTCACTGTCGCGAAATAAAAAAATGTAATTCTATTTATCTCGCCCAAGGTTTTTATAATGATGACAGATTTATTAGGCGAAATACTGGTTGTTTTATATTATTTCCAGGACTTGACAATGTTGACGTTAGAAATATCGCGAACGAGCAATGTGGTGATGTAACAAAAGATAAATTTATTGAATTATATCATAAAGCAACGGCAAACGAATACGACTTTTTTTTTGTTTGATAAACTAACAAATGATACGAGTAAAATATTTCGATGTTGTATTGAAAAATATTTACAATAATTTTTGTACAAAATAGTATATAATTAATGGAAAGACAAGCAAAGTACAGAAAACATATAGAAAATCTAAAAAAACTTGCGCAATCTCAGGCAAAATTTAAACAGCAAGTACAGCAAGCACGACGTGGTCAAGTGGTTGCAGCAGAAACAGCAGCATCCGTTCTCAAGCCAGTTACTGAAGCTTTACTTGGAAAACAACCTGAAACTAAACCATTATCAGAAGAAGAACTTAAGCGACTACAGGCAAAAGGTTTACTCGGACTAGTTAAAGAACATCAAGAAGCAACTACTAGAGGAATTACTACTAGATTTGATGCGAAGGAAAAAAGATTAGCTGAAGCACTTGTAGCAAATATCGCTGATCCTGCTGCAAGACAAGCTGAACTAAGAAGGTTGTTGAACAATCCACTAGAGTTTCATCGAAGATTAGCAGAAGCAGCAGTAGTTGGACGGATTGAGAGAAGGTGAGACCAAGGAGAACTTAGACGAGAGAGGGAAAATATAGAAGAAAAAAGAAGATTTGACCATGATTTAGAAAATATAGATAGCAAAATAAGAGATAGCGAAAATAAATATTTTCATAAAAAATATAGTGAATTTAGTGATGTGAGAATATATCAAGTTGGAGAAGATAAATTTAAAGCTGACGAAAAAATTGAAGAGCTAGAAAAAATAAAAGAAGAGAGTAAGAAGCATTTAGACAAGGTAGTTTTAGAAAATAAAAATTACTATAATGAAATTAAATTATATCGACATGGAATTATTGCTGATCTTTATATTAAGGCTATTAATAGTATAAGAAATAAACAATACAGTAGTAGTAGTCACTTCGGCAGCTTAATTAATGAAGCAAAAGTATTAGATAAAGGACAAGAAGAATCAGCATATATACTGCCAGCTCCTATAATGACCGAAGAAGATTTACTAAGTTCAGAACGTGAATCTAAAAGAAATCGTGATGAATATAAAAACAAAACAGAAGAAGAAATAACTTCAGAAGAATATTCTAATTTTATGAGAAAAAATGACATTTCTGACATCGAAAATATGTATAATTGGGAAAAGGATAAATACGATAATCTCATTAAAAAATTAACTGATATCGTGGAAGAAGGTAAAAGAGCTTATATAAAAATTGATACAGATCCAATGGTAAATATTGAGGAACTTTTTAAAAAAGCTAGAGATGATCTTATTCCTGGTGTTTTTAAAGAACTGCATTAAGATTTAGAAATAAAGAATATGTTGAAAAAAATAAATTAACTTTCTTAAAATTATTTAAAGGTTATGATAATGATTGAGTAAAAAAACTTTTAGAAAAAACTGGAACTGGAGCTAGAATATTTTCATCAGTTACTGAAATGATAGGCAGATTAATGCTATTAATATCATCAAAAGAAGCTGGAAATGTTGGTGCTGAAATTGACAATGAAATTATTGACAAACTTGATAATTTGAGATCAGAAAATTATTAACATCTGACGAATACGGAACTTTACATCACGATTTAATTTAATCGCGGCGATTTAATTTTATAAATTTGTGTAACAATTTTATATAAAAAATGTCAGTAACATTATTACTAGACTCTAGTCAATCTGATAAAGATAGCGCAAATTTTTATGTAAAGTATATTCCGCCAATAGAACTAGATCGTGAGAAACAATATGAAATTGAACTAATTTCCTGCACTTGTTGGCATGCTATGGCTAATGTAAAAACTGGAATTAACGATGAATTTGCATTTACTGTTCATATAGGTACTCCACCATTCGTCGCGTGGAAAACAATTAAAATTCCACAAGGAGCTTATAATGTCACTGATCTAAATAAAATAATAAAAGAACTTATAACAAAAAATAAAGGTATAGCTGATAATTTTGAGCTTACACCAAATTATAATACGTTACGCGTAAGAATGAAATTTAAAGATATAACAGTTAGTCTTGTATCGCAAACAAGTATGGCACCACTGATAGGATTTTATAATTATGTATATCCTGCTCTTAATCGTGATAATCCCGAAACGTATGACGGCCAACTGCCAGTAAATATAACTGAAGTAAACGCAATATTGGTAAATTGCTCTATTGCATCTGGATCTTATTCAGCTAAAGGTAGTAAAGGACAAACGATATATAGTTTTTCACCTGAAGTTCCACCAGGATCTCTTATGCAAATTAGCCCACGTCAGGTTATTTATTATCCGTTAAACGTTGAAAATCAAATAATAGAAGTAAATATGCAATTGACAGATCAGTCTGGAAGACAGTTAGATCTTAATAATGAAATTGTTACTTATTATTTACACCTACGCGAACAGTAAACATATTTTCTGGAAGATTTGGTAATAAAATTATGCAACCTCAGATATAATGAAACAGAGAAAAAAAGTTTATCGAAGAAAAATAGTAGGAGGATTTTTGGGAAATATATTTGCTAAAATTATAGAAAATGTTCCAGGAATAGCTCATACAGTTGCACCAATTGCACTTGACGCATCAAAAGCTTTTGCAACTGGAGCTGCATCTGCTGCTGGAACTGCTGTGGGGCAAAAAATAGCTGATAAAATAAAAGGCGATCCACAACGTGGTATACCGACAATCAAACAAGCTATTTCAGGAATCGCACCAACAAAAGAAACTCAACGAGCAATGTTAACAACGACAAAAAAACTTTTATCGCCACGAGGAGAACAAATTATACAAAAATTAATATCTAAAGTAACAACATCGCAATAATTTTGTATAACCTAATAAATAAAAAAATGTCTGTAAAAAATTATCTCGCTTTAGCAGAAACTTATGACACAGACGACACAGTAACAGAATTCGAATACGTTGAATATCTCGACGAAAATTCTAACGAACCTAATAAAGCTGGCTCCAGAACATTTAATACTAGAGACGAGGACGTATTTCTACTGCCTCATAAAGCAATGTTGGAAGTTCGTGGCCGGATTATGACAGCACCTGCCGCACCTGCCGCAATTGAAGTTGGAAGAGAAGTAGCTCTTTTAAATGACAGTTGGTGTTTATTTAGAAGTGTTAATTATCAGATGGCCAATCAATCTGTCGAAGATATTTCAAATCACTTACAAGTTGCAAGTACAATATTAAATATTATTTCATTTTCCGACGACTATTCCAAATCAACTGCAACTAATATGATGTGGTTTAAAGATACTGGAACTGGTGGTGCAGGTGTTATTACATCAGCTGAATTTATTTCAGGAGGAGTAGCTATTATAGCTGCTGTGGCTAATGCCGATGCAAATGCTGCAATTGTAAGAGATCTTCTTATTATTAATGCTGCTATGCTAAGTATAGACGCACCAGCTGCAAACGCTAATGCAGACGCTACAAGAGTCTCACTTATTGCAGCTTGTGATAATCTTAATGTAGCACAACCAGGTGGGGCAGCGAACGGCACTGAAATGTTAGCTCATTTTAATAACATAATTGCTAATAACAGAAGAAATGTACATTACAATGAGGGTTATACTATGAGAAAGGCACTTGCAGCAGGATCACGTCAAATTACAATGATGCTGCCACTAAGTACAATATTTGGCTTTTGCAGCGACTATAATAAGGTATTTCGCGGAGTTAAACACACGCTTATTTTAGATCGATCAGATCAAAACGACTGCCTGTTTAGATCTGGTGGAAATAATGCACAATTTGTCATAAACAAACTTGCATTATGGATGCCAAGAATAACTCCGTCTATCACTAAAATGGCGGAATCAAATGATATGCTGGAAAAACACACAAACAGAATTTATTTTCAGCAACATAAAATATATCAAACAGCAGTTCCGAATACCACCGACTACACATGGCGAGTCACAACAACACCAAGTGAACAAAAGCCACGGCAATTATTTGTTGTATTTCAGAGACAAGCTCGACGTAACAACCAGGAACAAAAAAATGCGATATTTGATAATGCTGATGTTAGAAGAATATACGCTAGAATAAATTCAAAGCAATATCCAGAACGAGCGATAGAATGCAATTTTGCAAATGACACTAATAAAAATATTATTCGACCTTACATGTACCTGCTCGACGCACTGCAAAAATATCAAGATGTTGGAGATGGATCTCAGATATCAGTAGAGGAATTTCGTACATGTTATCCGATATTTTATTTTGATGTTAGTAAGCATAGCGAGCGAGCTGTAGACAGCACAGCTGATATTGAAATTACTTGGACACTAGGAGCAGCTCCAGCTCCAGCAGCGCAGTTAAACGTGTATGCGTTAGTAATAAGCGATAGATTTGTTACAGTTGACTCTGTCGGAGGTAAAATGTCAGTCCAAGTTTAATCTGTAATTGTTATATAAGATGACAAAATATATTGTAAAAGAAATATATTTGACCGATGGTCAAGTTAAAAAATTACCAGCTGCTGTTGCAAAAAAAGACAAGTATCATTAAAGGTCAACCATAATGCAGCGGGTACTTTAACAAAATTAATGTTAACCAAAAAACAAGTAAATAAATACGATCGCAAAAAAACCTTTTGTTTTAAATTTAAGTTCTACACAAATAACTGCAATGGCAAAACATGGCGGCCTCTTTGGTCCGGGATTATCTGTAATGGCCAGAACGTTAATACCAAAACTTTTGCCAGTGTTAGGTACATTAGGATTAGCAGCAGTGTCTGGAGCAGTATCTGGCGCAACGAAAAAGGCAGTTGGAGGTAGTGGTATAAAGAAAATTTTCGTATGAATATCGACGGTGACAATTTTATATGATGGATAAATATAATGCCTAAAAGAAAAACAACGACGAAAAAAAAGACACCGACGAAACGAAAGACAACGACGAAAAAAAAGACACCGAAAGAAAAGACACGACAGAGTCGAAAAGGGGGATTTATTCCAATAGCCCCGTTACTAGCGAGATTGGCAGGAAGTCTATTGCCAAATCTGTTAGGAGTAGGACGAGGACTAATGTTGCCAGGAACAAGGAGATAAAGTCTGCGTTAAGTAATTTTGATATACTTGATAAACTAAAAAAAGTATAAAATTTCAGTGGAGTTTATTCTAAAGATGAACTTATGGCAATTCCACCAACGCTAGGTTCGTGTGTCATAAATATACAAGATTTTAATGACGGATCTGGCACACATTGGGTAGCTGTTTATGATAATTATTTTGACTCGTTCGGAATTCCACCAAGTGACGCAGTAAAAAAGTATATGAGTAGAATGCAAGATACTAAGTCTCTGATAAAGTCTCCAGAGAAAAAGTCTCTTGCGAAGAAAATAAATTATTCGTCTAATCAAATTCAACAGTTGGAACTTCCGCTTGTGGATATTATTGCGTAATGTTCATTAAACAGATGACCGAAAATCCAGATTTTGTAAAGTTTATTTTGCAATTTGACAAACAACCTTCTCACGCTAATGATGAGATTGCATTAAATTTTATCTAAACTTAGATATACAATGTCAACATACTGTCTTAAGTGTAAAACTAAAACAGAAAATAAAGACGAAAAAGCAGAAAAAAAACAAAAAATAATAGAATAATGCTGAAAAGTATCTGTGCAATCTACGGAAGAAAAAAAAGTATGTTTTTACCGAAAACAAAGTTGTCCGGAGCGGGTTACCCTGACAAAATTATTTTAATAGACGACTAAATAAATAATGACATGCGACTGCGATTGCGATAGAGATTTATGTCTCGAGCAAAATAAAATTGTTACATATTGTCAGAAATGCAAAAACAGAGAAATAATTGGAACAGGTATAGATATACATAAATTTATTGGAAAATTGCCAAAACCAAAAGGAGGCTGGATCTTCCAGACAGCGAACAAAATAAACACAGCTGCGATAAAGTAATGTTAGACGAACTTCGTGATATGAAACCTGTAAATACGCGAGAACGTGTTGACCGAAGGCTGGTCCAGGGTTTTATTGGAGCAAAATATAAACTCGGACTCGGTAAAAAAGAATTATATGACGATCTTGCAACTGAGCTACACAGACCTAAAAAAAAGTTTCCGCGACGTAAAGTTGTCGCAAATGCCGTTGATGATATCTGGGCGATAGACTTAGTTGATGTTTCAAATCTAGCCCAATATAACGTCTGCGCTGATGGCGCTCCAAAGAGATATCTTTTTAATGTTGTAGATGTTTTTAGTAAATACGCGTTTAGCACACCTGTTTCGGATAAAACAGGGACATCGATGACTGATGCGCTCAAACAAATTATTGTTACCACAGAGAGATAACCAAATAGAATCTGGACTGATCATGGAGCTGAGTTTTTTTAATAAAAAATTCGAACAGTTTTTAGAGCAAAATAACATTAAAAAATATGTCACAGGAAATGAGGGGAAAAGTGTCATCGTCGAGCGATTTAATTGCACGATTAACGAAAAAATCAACAAATATTTGACAGCTAAAAATACGAGTAAATAAATTGACAATTTACAAAACATTGTTGACGAGTATAATAACACGAAACACAGATCCATTTTGCTAATCAAAAGTAAAATGTCGCCAAACGACGCGATTACAAATCCAATATTAGCAAACGAAAACATGTACCGACGACACATATTTAAAGTTGGTGATAAAGTTAGAATTTCTTTGACCAAAAAAACATTTGAGAAAGGGTATACTCATAACTGGAGCGAAGAAGAATTTGTTGTTGATAAAGTACTTTTAACAATACCAGTTACATACTCGTTGAAAGATTTATTAGGTGAGAAAATAAAAGGCAATTTTTATGAGCAAGAACTTCAGAAAACAGAACAAGATGTATTTGTTATTGACAAAGTTATTAAAAAGCGCGGCAACAAAAGTTTAGTCAAATGGCGAGGGTGTGGCGATAAATTTAATAGTTGGGTACCAACTAAGTCGATCTCATCGACAGAATAATATTATAAATTTCTTCGTATTTTGTTAATACTGACTTACATTTTACTGGTTTGCATAAAGAAATTAAATGTAATTTTCTTGCACCGTCCATTGACATTAAATCAAATATTTTAACAAAAATAAAATCGTATTTTATATTTCTTTGTTGTCCAGCTATTTTTACGTTTAAAAAGGGTTTTATAAGCTGCCAAAATATTTGATGCTCGGCAACAGTAAAATTAAATTTTATTATTTTTTTAGCAATATGGTACTTAACATTATATCGCCCAGTTGTTGGTCTGCTTAAATATTTTTTACTAACAACAACATCATCTTCGTCGTCGTCATAGTTATGCAAAAAATCTTTTTCAGTATAATCAGCAAATCTGTCATTAGTAATATTTTCTGATGTAAAATTTGAAACTGAAACAAAATCTTCCGAATTTAGTTTCGCCAGCCTCTCAATTAAGTTCATTATTATAATAATCTTTTGTCTAATTAATAAATAATAAGATGTTCGGAGAAATAAAATATCATCAGCGAGTTAATATATTAAATCACAAAGAATTAGCTGAAGCAATTCGAGCTTGTTTATTTGGACATAATTTTTATTTTGTTGATGTTATGATAACATTAGGCGAATCCGACAAATTTTTATTAACAGCAGCCGACAAAATAAAACTCGATACAAATAAAATGATGACGTTACGATTTAATCGCGACGATGTTATGGAATTAAATCATAATTGTCTTACTCAAAATGATATAGAAAATATTATTAATTATCGTATCTAAAGATAAATCTATCAAATGTCAACATCGACGTTGCTGATCTTCTTTCACCATCAGCTACAAATTTTACTACACTTGGATTAATTTTAAGGTGGTTTCCAGTAGCTGTTATTGATTTAAATTTCATTTCTTCATCAGTTTCTAGATTTATTGAAATTATTTGTTTAGCCGGATTTTTAAAATTATTACCACCACCAATTCCTCTTCTAGTATTTTCTTTTTGCGTAACCACATCTAAATTTTCCAAACGATTATCTGTTTTAATACCATTTTTATGATCAACAACTAAACCATTAGGTATTGGTCCGTTAAAAGTTTCAAAGACAAAACGATGTGACATATAATTAACTTGGTTAGTTTTTATACCACGTACTACTACTCGTAAATAACCAGCATCATGTAAATTTCCTAATACTTTTTTAGTTTTTTATGTCTAATAATTCCCTTATCATTTGCCTCATATAAATCGAACACTGGATGAGGTTGAAATTCATTTTGTAATGATAAATTTTCAATATTATCATCAGCAACTGCGCCATTTGCTCTGTATACTCGTTGTCCTTCTGGAATATCGCCGCAAAACAAAGTATAAATAAAAAATTTTCTAAACATTTTAATTCTTTCTACATCATCGCCTTTTACTGAAATCAACATACCAGCTGGTGTTGATATGCCAACAGATTTTTTAGATTTTATATTAATAACAGAACCAGGTGCATTTGCAGCATATAAGTTGTACATTGGATGTACATGATAAGTTTCTTGCTCTTCCGCCGTCAGTGGTATATATCTCAAATTTCTGTCATTATACTATAAGGTTTTTCATATCTCTAATTAAAAATCTTAAAATATTCAATTAAATATAAAATAGTATTATATATATAATGTTAAAATTGCGAGATATTGGTAAAAAGAACATTATCAAATCAGAAAAAATTGCTTCAGCATTTTCTGGTTACGATAACAGCTATAAACTTGATGATCAAAACATTTTAGCAAATTTTAGCTCCACAAATTTATTTCATCTTTTACAGCCTGTTATTTCTCGAGAACTTGCGGCTCATAAAAGTATCAAACTTATAGTCCAATATCATACGATTTTATCAAAGTTACACGCAGTTGAGGATGTACTTGATGTAATTTTTGAAACAAAAAGTTTTGACAGCGAAATTTCAGAACCATATTTAACAGCAAAATCAAGAAAACTTTTAACTGGAACAAACATTGCCATGGTCGCCGATGAAATGCATCAAGAAATAAACAAAAAATTAGAAGAATTTACTTCGTCAGGATCAGGTTGGAAATTTGAAATTATAAAAGAAGTTTTATTTCACACAGCAAAATATAACGTACTTCACGGCAGCGGCGCTAATAGCGCCGGCTACGTCGATCTCCCTCAAAAAATTAAAAACAAAAAAATGCTGTATTAATGTCAAAAACGATGATGACAAATGTTTTCAATGGTCTATTCTTTCTGCGATGTTTCCAAATGTTTCCAAAAGAAAAAAATGCTGATCGCGTTAACAAGTATTTTCCGTACGAGGACGAACTAAATTTTTTAGGAATAACTTTTCCAGTAGCAGAAAATCATATACCAAAGTTTGAAAAACAAAACAGTATCTCAGTAAATGTTTTCGGATTAGATGAGCGAGAAAACGTTTACCCGAGACATATCTCAGAAAATGCTACACAAAATACAATAAATTTATTATTTTATCGAGGACATTATTGCTGGATAAAAAACATTAACGGCCTAGTTGGCAAACAGTACAGTAAAAATAAAAATAAAAAATATTTCTGCTATAGATGTTTGCACGGTTTTTCTAGCGATGAAAAACTGCAGAAGCATCTCAAATACTGTGTCAATGTTCAAAGAATAAGTATGCCTAGCGAAAAAGAAAAAATATTAAAATTTAAAAATTATAATCATACACTAAATATTCCTTTTGTTATTTACGCTGATTTCGAGTGTGTACCTGTTCCTGTGGTTGGAGCAGAAAATAATCCGAATAAATCCAGTACTAGAAAAATACAACAGCATATTCCTTGTGGAATAGCTTATAAAGTAGTTTGTTGCGCTAACGATAAATTTTCAACTCCGATAAAGTTATATAGAGGTGAAAATCCTGCCGTATGGCTATTAAAAAATTTAATAGACGAAGTTAATACAATTTCTAACAGATTACTTAAAACAGCTCCGATGAAAATAACGTCTAAACAGCAACTCGATTTTGATAAAGTAGTTGATTGGCATGTTTGTGAAAAGTTGCTGGTAGACTCTAACGGAGCCCATGATAAGGTGCGAGATCATTGCAATTTGACCGGCCAATATCGTGGAGCAGCTCATAACTTTTGCAATTTAAAATTTCATGCTCCAGATTTTATTCCTGTAGTTTTACATAACTTTCGCGGCTATGACAGTCATATCATTGTAGAAGCTTTTGGCGATGAAAATATTAAAGCTAAACTAAAATTAAATAACGTAATAAAATGTATTCCAAATAATTTTGAAAAGTATATGTCGGTGACGCTCGGTAAATTACGTTTTATTGATAGCCTGCAATTTATGGCAGCATCATTAGATGATCTTGTTAAAGGTTGCAGTAGTTTCGCTAACCTAAAAAGTTGCTTCGGTGAAAACTATATCAATCTGACAAAAAAAGGTATCTTTCCTTACGAGTATCTCGACGATTGGAGCAGATTTGATGAAACTTCTCTACCTAGCAAAGATAAATTTTACTCGCAACTCAAAAACGAAAATATCACAGATGACGAATATAAATATGCACAAGATATTTCGAATAAATTTAGTTGTAAAACATTTGGTGATTATCATGATCTATATTTGAAAACAGATGTATTATTGCTAGCAGATGTTTTTGAGAGTTTTCGTAGGGTAAGCTATAGCAATTATGGATTAGACCCCTGTTGGTATTATTCCTCACCTGGATTATCTTGGGACGCTCTACTAAAAACGAGTAAAATAGAACTAGATCTCTTAACAGATGTTGATATGTTTAACTTTATTGAAAAAGGTATCAGAGGCGGAATTAGCGTTATAACAAAAAAATATGCAGCTGCTAATAACAAGTACTTAAAAAATTATGATAAAAATCTCCCGTCGAATTACATCATTTATCTGGGCACTAATAATTTGTATGGTTATGCGATGTCAGAGCCAATGTCACACAATGGATTTCATTGGATAACTCCAGATCAATTTCTTAAAGAAACTGAAAAAGATTTACCTAGAAAAATTAATATCGATTTTTCAGATATCTCATATTTTGTTGAAGTTGATCTAGATTATCCTAAGTTCGCTACATGATCTACATAATGATTATCCGTTTTGCGCAGAGTCAATGATGATTAATTATAGTTTATTATCGCCTGAACAACGAGCAACGACGACATCAAAAAATTCGATTGTTAATAAGTTAGTTCCAAATTTGTTAGATAAAAGAAATTATGTTATGCATTACAAAAATTTAAAACAAGCAGTGGATGCTGGACTAATTCTGAGAAAGATCCATCGCGTGCTAAAGTTTAATCAGTCGAAGTGGATGGCAAATTATATTGATCTAAATACGAAACTTCGTGCTGTGGCTAAAACCGAATTTGAGAAAAAATTTTTCAAGCTCATGAACAACTCGGTGTTCGGTAAGACGATGGAGAACATTCGCAAGAGAATCTCTATAGAAATCGTTAATGATATAAGTCGCAGAAATAAATTAGATAATGATGATGGTTTTGTTAGTATGAAAATATTTAAGGAAAATCTTGTTGCAATACAACGACGAAAGACAAATTTAAAGTTAAATAAACCTATTTATGTTGGTGCAGCTGCACTTGATATATCAAAATGGCTGATGTACGATTTTCACTATAATTTTACCAAAAAGCAATTGCCAGATTCGGAGTTGCTATTTACTGATACAGATTCGCTAGTTTATAATATAAAATGTGAAGATGTTTATGAGGATATTTACAATAATAAAAATCTGTTCGATTTATCAGATTATCCAGCATGTAGTGGATTTCAAGATAATTCGAATAAAAAAGTTATTGGAAAAATGAAAGATGAGTTTATGTTTATGCCAGTTAGGGAATTTGTTGGACTAAAGAGCAAAATGTATGCTGTCATATTAGATGACAATAAACTTAAAAAAGCAGCAAAAGTTATTCCTCAAGGATATGTGAAAAGATGATGAATTTGGCGATTTTAAAGCAGCGCTAAACAATATCGTCAGTTTTATCAAAACAAATGTTATCAGAACAAATCATCATAAACTTGAAACTGATACGATCATAAAACGTGGAAAAGTAATTTTGATGATTAAAGATATTGCAGTGACGGAATTAACACACTAGCGCTTGGACATTATAAAGTAATTTTGTCTAAACATTAGAAATAATGTTTGAAAATTTAACATTAGCAGATGGAGTTAATAGCAAAATAAAAAAATAATGGTTAATAACCAACAATTATCATTTGAATTTAACGATGAAATTTCAGGTATTTGTTTTAGTAAATTTGACAGAATCAAACTCTCCCTTATCAAATCAGATGACAGCAAATACTTTAGTTATCTCGAAAGTTTACGAGACGAGCTTGCATTGAAATATGACAATTTGCATAATCCAATAAGCCAATACCAGTATACAAAAATTAACATAGACCTAGATAGGTCGAAGGTTTACATAAAAGGTAGTAAATATCTTCTCAGTAAGATAGCGATGAACGAACTATTTGAATGTCGTTGTAAAGTAACTGGTAGAATTAAATTTTATCTATATAATCATGATAGCACATATTACCTAATATCAAACGTAGAAATATTATGTGTTGGTCAAGAAATATAACTATATCTGTTTTTTAATACTGTTCCAGCTAAGTTTTATAGTAATCGAACATAGCATATATGTGTGTGATTTAGATTTTAACGTTGCTTTTACACTGTATTTTGTTTTTTTGGCTATGATAATCAGTGAGTTTATTTCAAATTTTTGTTTATATCAGAGTTAATTCACTGTATTTTGATTTGGAAATAGATCAGATTTGACTATGATATCAGATGATTAAGCGAGACAACTTCGTCAAGCATAGCTTAGTAACAAACAGTTCTCGTGTTTGTTGTATTAAGTTAATGTTATGCATAACATACAGTCAGACAGACATACAGACATACATACATACCGACAGATATATATACAGACAGACATACATACAGACATACATACAGACAGACCCAAGTTCTATCACAATTGCAGCTGAAAACGTAACTATATATTATTCTGACTCAAAACAAGGCATGTACTTAGTTTCGAGCTATTCTTAGACAGCATTATATAGCATGCGAATCTATAAACTTATCGATTATCTTAGTGTCTCTTAGCAACATTCACGAATACAGACTTTTAACTCGGCAGAAATGCGGGTTTTATATATCCTATAGATTTCTCCAATGTATTTGGAAATTGAAATATTTTCACTTACCTCCGTCGTCCACGTAATATTGTAGTAGAAATGATCACAAAGGAAAATTCTAACTGCCTTTATAGTGTCCAAACGGAGTTTATATACTGTCATATGACCATACAAAATTCCCATAATAACTAAATCAAGGTTAAAGACAGGGAATTTACTAAAATGACGTCAACATCAGGTTAATAATAGGGGATTTCCAATGGATTTTTTAGAATATAACGCCAAAATCAGGTCAATTTGCAATAGATTTTCCTAAAATATAACGCCCACTCCAAATCAAGGTCAAAGATAAAGAATTTCCAATGGTTTTTTCTTAAAACGCCTACTGAAATCAAGGTCATGAAAAAGATTTCCCCAAAATAACGATATATAAAACACAGTTAGAATTTTATTCGTGGTCATTTCTGTTATAGGATTATACGTTAACAAAGGTAAGTGAAAATATTTTTGACAAAATGTTACTATAGAAAGTTTTGGAGGGGTAGGGGATCCCGGATAGTGGAACCTTGCTTACGTACAGCTTCAGTAATATCATTATCAAATAAAATATCAACCATATTGTCAATAAATGACATCACATTATCTGCCCAACCCGCTATTCTCATATCATTTTCAGTCGCGAATAACCAAACTGACCCATATTTTGGTGATATATGATATCCAACTTTTTTAATACAATCGCTTATTATTTTAGTTTTTAATACCAGTATAACTTGAGGCCGCTCTAATCGAATTAAATCTCTTACAAAATCTGTTTGTCAGATCAAATCCAACATGTCGGATTGACGTTGATGGATATCCCATATTATATATAATATTTTCAATCTCTAATTAATTTTGTCTATAGGTAATAGTAGCATACATAACTGAGTTGTTCCTATCTCAGAGACCACCTACCCCGACAAAACAAATTTTGTCAGAAATATGTTAGAAAAGTCTTATCATGTGAAAGTCATCATTTTAAGCTAAAAACGGCTGCTGACAAAAATGTTAACGTATAACGTTTTAGAAGGGTAGGGGTGTCTCTGAGAGAGGAACCTCAAATTATGGATACTATTGGCAAACAATATCTCATCAAGTGGAAGGGATATGAGAAGCCAACATGGGAACCAGAACATGATGTTAGAAAACCCCAAAAAACTGCAAGAAAAGGATTAACATCATTAAAATACATATACTATACCACCTTCCTCAGTGTTGATATCATTTCTTATCATCAGACTGGGATCATATTTACCAAAACTATGCAGAGACAACTTTATATTCTACCTATTTAATTGTTATATAGGTACAAATTAGTACTGTTTAAAGCCAGTTTTAGATATAATACTGGAATGATAGGAATGTATGAAGGTAGGGCTTAATATTAAAAAAAAAAACAAAAAAAAAAAACATAATTTCTTACATTTGTGTTTTTATCACCTGAGAGCTGGATTTACTTAGTACTTATTTGTTCAAGTTTTGACATTGTTTCTCGATGAAACAATTGCAGTCTGATGATTTCCTCTTTGTTTTTTCTATTTATTTCTCGTACAGTATGTATATATTTTGGCAATGTAATTCTCAAATGATAAGAGAGTATATGCTTAGATCCTAAATAATTGTTATATCCAAGTCGGGCAGATTCAAAGTTTAACATTACCGATATTAGTACAAGGTTAGTTCACTGTAATATAGTGACCTTTTGCATTGTGCAGGATATCACATCTTACAAGGCTGTCGCATTCAACAGATGTAAACGGCTCAGTTTACTTGACTGACTGCCAACATGTACGACATTGGTAAATGTCTAAATGAACATGCAAATAGCTGTCAATGAAACAGGACCCGTCAGTTCCAATTATACATTTCAAACTCTTGCCTTGCTAGCTAAAACAAAAATGAAGTTTCTTGCTGGTGATATTGTATATTCAGAATATGAACTATGCAAAGTGGACATTGAAAGTACCGGTAGCCTAATTTCTGCTAGTTGACAATATTACAGCTATCAAAATGCAGCCAGTACTGATGTAAGGTCATTTAAAGCCATTTATATAAAGCCTACCAGTATATTGTGAGGCAGATTAATGTAAGTTGCAACCAAAGTTGTTGAATCTGTGTCGATATTTTGGATTACTCTATAAAGATTCACCAAATGAAGTTGAGAAAATCATAATTTATATCTATCTTGGCAGAGAATCTTAATGTTGTCACTTTTGTAAGTGAGAGGGAGAGGAAGGATTTTATTAAAGAAAACTGATGATTTGTTAAGTTTGGGAGAAAAGGATGTTGCTTTCCAGTAATAACTTTCTCATTCAGGAAAAATGTTGCTTAGAAAATGCATTTTAATAGTGGCTGATAGAAACACTTTGGATGTTACTTTTTCTTTTTTCTTTTTCTCTTAGAAGTCACTTTGCATATTAAACTTTGACTGGTGTTTAAGCTATGCACAATTTAATCTTTGCTAGATGCTACAGTATTAAAGTTCATTGCTGAAAAAACAAATTTATTTTGCATTTGTATTGAATTTGTCACAAGTGAATGAACATATGGAATAAAATGCTGAAACTGGAATAAGTTTTGTTTTTACAATATTATTGTTTTTTTATGCCTTGTTGTCTTGCCTGCTTTAAAGTAAGTATGCCTTACATAGACGAGGCAGAGTTTTTCTGAATGCTTATAATTCTCATACCTTTGGGTTGATAACTCTCATACTGTGGAATCAGGGAAGACCTTTAATAGCCATTCACCTCTACTCTTCCTCTGACTCTATCAGTGTTAAGGCCATTTGAACATCTTGATTAAATAGGAACTTTTGGACTTACTGCTTTTAAATTTTGAAATTGCAACCTTGTTGAAGGATCTGAAGCTTCCACTGTGTGTGATGTCAAAAATGTCCTTTTGGCAACTGTCAATGAGAGACTCAAAAATGAGAAAACTAGTGAGGGGTGGTCAAATATATTGGAATAAATTTTTAGGATCTGGTATTTTTCAGTTCCATTATGATTTATTATCAGATGAGCTTAAACATTACATGGAATCTGGTGAAAAATAATTAAGGTAAAACAAAGATCATTACTTTCTAAAGTACCTAAAATTCAAACAATCTTATCACAAAATATAGTTTTTCTGTACTGAAGAACAAAATAGGCAATGATGCTGTACAAAATATTACAGGCCATGCATTTATATATTTCTAGTATAATCTTTTATTGTAAGCACAGACTAATAAACGCTGAACTCTCCAGTGAAGTCTGTGGTAACAATTTTTCTTGTCCACCTAACAGTGGACAGCCAGAATACATGAATTTACATTATTTCTACATTACCATTCAAGACCATGCACCTTGTGACATCAGGCATGGTCACTGTAATTTAGATATCCTATTTAAGATTTTGGTTAAAATTTTTCTATCTGGTCATAAGCACCAGATCTGAAGAGGGTATCCATCATCCTAGGAGTGGTATGATATTCATCGTGTGAGTAATAGAACTTACTCTAGTTATAACGTGTATGTATAACAAAGTATGTTTCGATAAGGCTGTTTCGTTACAACATGAAAATATTTTAATAATGTGCTGTGCAAATAAATGTTGCACTCATAGTATTTAAGCAAGCACCTATCTGATTAAGACTTGTTGACATATCTAATCATGGACAAAACCGAAACCAGGGCCGCCATTTCATGCTCAACCACTTTCTCTAAGAAGCCTAAGATAAGTCAAAAAGTCAAATGAAACCAAGAGTTGGGTTTCCAAATTATTTAATAATTTTGCATAAGTACGTTGGAAGAAAGAAAAGCATTGGGTCACCAAATTATTTTATTTAAAAGTTTCCATGGACTGGTTTGAGTGAAAGTCTCTTTATCACCTCTCATATCAAATATCTTGGAGGTTAGTATTCATGTTCGACATTGTGTAAGCTACGAATGTACATATACCTTTATTTTTTAATCACAATTAGTTTGCGCTGTCTTTTCATATTAGGGGTTGATGGATACATATTACTTTTTTCTGCGTAACTGAGTGGCAATATACATCGTCATTTTTTGCATATCTGCATAAAGGAAATGAATGGCCTATTTTAATTTTATAGAACTTAGATGTTCATATATATATATATATATATATATATATATATATATACAATAAACTGACGTCGAACAGTGCAAAATTAGTATCTAACTAGCCTAAGCGCTTTCGACTCTTAATGAGTCTTTTTCAAAGGCATATACAAAACATAGACAAAGCAAACAAATAAAACACATTTGTTTTATTTGTTTGTTTTGTCTATGTTTTGTATATGCTTTTGAAAAAGAACCATTAAGAGTCGAAAGCGCTCAGGTTAGTTAGATACTAGTTTTGCACTGTTCGTCGTCAGTTTATTGCATTTATCTCAGTCAATCCCTGACACACGTGATCCCTTGCTGGATCCAGTGCGCTTGAAAGGGCTGTTATTCGCCATATGATTTGTATTCTTTATATATATCGCTGTGGTTAAATCATGGGATTATAATAAATATTGTGTTGATTACATATTCAGAGGACTCATGCTTATAGAGGTGCGTGAATTCCTTGTGGTTAAATCATGAGACTAAAAAAGTATTTGTTGTGCTTATTACCCGCATGATAATGATCAGAAAAAGGTTTCAGTCCATAATTGGTGGCATAGCACGGATTCATTTATTTGGAGTTACGTTAAACTTGAAGAATTATCATGTCTTTTAAATACTTGCTGAGACGAGCGCTGTATTTCTGTGACCAGGTGTGATTGTCGGTAGCAACGCACACTGTTCATCTAAATTGTCAGTAAATGTTATATTAAAACACAACAACGGGTTTCTTAATTTTTTCACTCGTGCGCACATATACTCTCTCTCTCTCTCTCTCTCTCTCTCTCTGTTGCGCAGTAAACTGAAAACCTCTCCAAACCGCAAATCAAATTTGATTCAAAGGGTATTCGGTTTTGTGGTCTTTAATATATATTAAACACCTCAAGATAGAACACCTTTTGAACCAAACTTGATCACATATTAATATACTAAACACCTCCAAAGCGAAGACCCTTTCAACCAAATATAATTTGCAGGTTTGAATGTTTTCTGTTTATTGCACAGAGAGAGAGACACACACAGAGACTGAGAGAGATAGAGAGAGACAGACAGAAACATTGTACACACACACACGTTTTTTGTCGTTGTTGTTGTGGTTGTTGTAGGGTTTGACATCATTTTTCAACACAAGATAGGCTATACATGGCCGTAAGTATAACTAGTGGGGGAAGAACACTGGAAAACCCCGAGAAGAACCACCGACCCACGAGAAGCTACTGGCAGGCTTTCTCACGTACCCACGTTAGCCGAGCCTGAGACTCGAAACACACGTTTGTTATTTTCTCTAATATTTATAAGCGTTGAGAGTTGTAGATGTTTATCATTTAATGCCCGAGGGCCTCATGTGATCAGAAAGAGCAAAAATGGAAATACGAATAAGAAAGAGAATTTGAATTTGAAGTGTACTGATTTTGAATTTATTCTCTCTCTCTCTCTCTCTCTCTCTCTCTCTCTCTCTCTCTCTCTCTCTCACACACACACACACACACACACACACACACACACACACACGACTGTCGCACTAATGACTTAGAAATTCGGTGTTGTGTTTCACGACACCACAGTGACGAAACAGCAACACAGACAGGTTAGTTATTTCTGATGCAACTGAAGTATAGTGCCTTCCCAAGAAGACGATAGAGCTGATAATCAGGATGACGATGATGACAACGATGGCGATAATCGTCATATACAAAATAGACAGACAGTTGAAATGTTTCCAGATGTAGGGGAAGGTCATTTGTTTCTATGCAACTATGTATTCGGTGCGATATATTCTGAGTGAAATGTCTGAAAAGGGTTAGATTCTGAATAAGGATTGCAGGCTTTATAGCTGGATCAATTAATTAGACCAGTTTAGTAAAAATATATATATAGTTTTATATATGGTTTCTGTTAAACAAGGTCATGGTTTTGACATATTCCATGACCTAATGGCCCAAGGACTGAATTATAAACCTGAAAAACATTAGGCGCGAACAACTTGAGGAAAGTAGACTCATCAAAAGCAAAAACGTTGAAGAAAAAAGGAGACAAATTTTGGCTAAGAAACTTACGAATTATAAAAATGGATTTTCATTCATAATCCTAATCGACTTACATTAGATTTATAAAAGTATCGCGTTCCTTAAATGCTTACAGAGATTAGGACTAAATTTCTGTGACCAGGTGTGACTTTCAGCAGCAACGCTCACTATTCATATAAATCTCATGTTGATTCAACTTTCCGTTCAGGAGGAATAGCAATAACAGGATATTCTTGATGGCCAATGAAGTGGCCATATTTAGCATCAGATTGGTACCATTATCATTTAGGAACGAGATATCATAATTCTTGCCGTGAAAAGCCCGTGTTGATCTGACCACCGATTCAGGTTGAGTAGCTTAAACATTTACAAGATGGCAGCTATAGTGACTATAATGGATATCCAGTGGGCACCATTTGGATTTAGAATCAACAATGAAGTCTTCTGGTGAAAACCCAATGTCATTATGACTTTTTCTATCAGGAGGCCACGTGTGGAATCTGATTGGACAACAGGCCATCCCGTAAGCTCTCTTGCTGTATGACCAGTAACGCCAACGTTAAAAGTGTAGAAATTCCTAAATAATTTATAACTAATAACAAAAAAGGCATGTGGCCCATACTGAACGTGTATTAAAGCTAATTTATATTTATTTTCAAATATGTAGGAAATTGTCAAGGTTAAAACCAAAGTTTTCCTGACAAAGTGTGTAAAATTATCTGTCATGAGACGGAAACCTTTTGAGATCATGTCAGTAATCATCCCGAGTAAACTTTCTCTGGCACTTTTGTTTCTGACTGCATAAACAAGCACCCCTTGAAGGGGCTAACACTCAACTGGTTGAAAAGAAATTCCAGGAATGAATGATACAAGATACAATTTGGTGAAACCATGTTGCTATGACCATCCGTTCTGGAGTTGTGATAAAATGTTCAAAGATGCCATCGTAGCAGCCATATTGAATATACAACCAGCCACAATATTCATTTAAGACCAGCTAAATGGAGTAAAATCTTCAGGTGAAATCCCCGTGTCAATATGACTATCCATTCAAGAGCAGATTTGATAATAAGATTTTCAAGATGGCCACAATGTTGGACATAGTGAATGTCTGGGCTAATAAAACTTCTTAAAGCAAAGTTAGCAAAAATGTAAGATTTTATTATCTTTGAAATTCAAACACTGAAATAATGTAATGAAGATGACAATAGCACTCCACCAAACATGTATGTAAATTAAATGAAAATGTCTGTGAGAATATTTTTAAGATCATATGAAAGCTTCAACAATTTTTTTAAAATGAAAATGTATACATAGTGAAGGCACAAGTGACTCAGACATTCGAGGAAATAAAGACAGGAATGAAAGAACAACTTCAGAAAGTTCAGGTCTGGAGAACAACCATAAAGAAAGGATTACATAGAAGATGATGCAATTAAAACATGTTTATTGTGTCAGAGATACATATTAAATATATTTTGGTAACACAATTGTCTGACCAAGATGTTTCTGATGCATGAAAATATACAAAATGACAATGCACAACCCTTTAGTGACAGCTATTTTGTGTTACTATGGTGTTCTTTATGTACTTTCCAATAAATGTTAATTTCCAAGGTATATGTCACATAAAAATACTTTTGTCAGACTATCACTTCTTCAAGAACACATGACTTTGTACTGTCATGAATTTATTATTTTCATATGCCCCAAAAATAGTCAATGAACAGAAATTACTATAAAATCTACAGCACATAGCCAGCTTTCAAAACAAAGTTAATAATGATAACATTCAGCGCTTTGCCAAGAGGCAAAATATAAAAAATAGCAATACTGACTGACTACAAACCATTAAATACAGTTCAGAGTCACTTAGTTTTCAATAATGGCGATGACAACATTTATGTAACAAGTCATGTGACTCTACAAACAAAAGAGTTATGTTGAAAATGAACCAACCACAAAATATTCCAATTAATGTCATTGTTCATTTCACATCAAATACTGGCATTAGGTAATAGCCAAATCTAGTGCAATATTCAAAATGGTCACAGGAAAGAGAGCTGTGCTATTAAATATGGAGTTATAAGTAGTCAAACATAGGATTTGATCTAGAAATATTATATACATATTGCCAAGAACCCTTCAACTGACGATAGCTCAACAGCTGCAAGAAATACTAGTAAGTGTATAAAATGTACAACGATGAGTACAAATGAAACTGTTTACAAGTATTTGCAACTTTTAATGAATAGGTGTTATCAGCCCCAATACCTGATTTATCGGCTTAGTCCAACATCATGAACATGACCATAATCATTATAAAAAATAAGCGATGAATTTGGATATAGCATTTCTTAGTTATAAGATTATTAAAATATCACAGTCTCTTGTGAATCATCATAAACAATTTTTACTATATTTTGACAATTTATTATGCATAATGTAGTGATTAAATCTTATCTCTTGCCAGAATTTTGATCACTGTCAATTAAACGAGTAACCACTACAAAATCATATGGATTTAAGAGATAATAAAGATATACTGTTTGCAATTCAGGCCACATTTATGATGAAAACAGTTAACTATATCAATAAGTAAGAATTAATTCATCTCTATTCTAAATGTAATATGTACAACTGGTAATAAGCAAACGTTCAGACTAACTTTGCAGATTGAAATTTAAAACAATACTATTTTTTGTTATATTTTAAAGATTATTTGCTCCGTTTGAAGAATTCAAAATTGTGATTTTTGTCACTAAAAAAATGAGAAACCATTATAAAATCTGACTTTTATCCAGCCAACATTTATGATGAAAATAGTAAAGTGCAGAAAGTGCATTAATGTAGGATAAGTCTTGAAATGCAATACGTATAACTGAACAATACATAAATTATCTTCAAATGTCCAGATAAATGTAACATTCCTTAAATCAAGAAGGTAAGAGGTGAAATCTATAAGGAAATGAGATGAACTGCATAAAATGAAGTACTCTTTCAGCAGTTTTGACTCTCTTGAGAGTGAACTGAACTGGTTTTATAGAAAACGTACAACTAGTAGTCTCTCTAAGCCAAGATAGGAGAAGCAATTTAAATATCCATCTCAATGTCATCAGCCTCGTCTGAAGATGGGTATGAATCCATCGATTCAGACCCTTCTACATCTAACTGTTCCAGCAGATATTCATCTGATACTAGATTACCAAGAATAGAGGGAATTTCTTGCTCGACACTTGGTAAGTCCAATTGTAATTTCTTGTGCAAATGTAAAGGAACTTCATTAACAATGCTGACATTAGAGGACATATTTCTCAGATGAAGAATACACCTCTCTATATTTAAACCCTCCAAGAGCAGGACAGCCCTGTGCACATCACTCTCTGCTCTCTCAAATGAAGTTAGTACTGCTTCCTGTTGTTTCATATAAAAGCAATTTGTGCTACTCATCTCACATGCAATGAGTTCAATTTCTTCCTCACATCTCTCCTTTGTTTCATATAAATCAATCAGAAGTCTTTCAAGTTCTTCTGGAACTACTGCTGGAACCTCTAGAGATTTCAAGCTGTCCAGGTCCAGTTTTTCTTGATATGGCATTTTGCTGCCTTCCAACAAATTATACTCCTTAAGATGATGCTGAACAGCTGTGTTTACTTCTTTTTAGCTGTCTCCCAAGTCTTACTGCAACAGCTTGTCCACCTTGAATAGACAGAAAAACATGCAATATGACCTTTTATTATGCCAGTTATATTTATAAAGCTTTAACAACTTAATATATACTCCACTGAAACAAAATTCCATACCGTAAAAACATACACCAAATGAATTCCCTACACATTTTTTTTATTGTTTCTTGTGATTACCTCTCAAGTGCTAACTTGGTAATGATTGCCTGGCCTAATGTAATTCTTATTTAATAAAGACAACTGTATATCAAAACATGTTTTAATTACCCAAAATAGCCATTAACACTTCTTTTTTAAAATAGAAAACTTCATTCATGCCAAGAACTAAAAAAATATATTGAATTTTGTTTAACCTGCTACTTGCATCTTTCACATTATCCCTTATCTCATGATATCAAGGCTTGTATCCTATACCCAATTCACCATGTCATTATGTCAATACTAACGTGCATATTTCTTCATCATCCGCAGTAAGAAGGTCCTCTCTGCCATCAGCCTTTTCATAACCTAGACTTTAGCAGATACTGTTTTTCTATTACTGGATTCAGTGTGCATTTTATACTGGTCTGACGTTGAAGACCACCTGGTGATTTTTAAGGACCTTTCATGGCATCTCAAGACCTGTTCTACACTGAAAAACATAAATCGGACTACTCTTAATTGTCAGTAAATTGTAATAATCACTACATCAATTGCCTTTAATTTAATTAAGTTACTGCCCCAGTGTTCATTTTAGGCTGCTCATGTGCCAATCAATGTTGTTTAAATCTTTTGCACAAAAAATTTTCCTCCAGAACAATTAAAACAGGTGAACTGAAAAAGAGAGAAGAACATAAAATCTGTGTTGATTTTAGGCTGACTGAATCAAGCGCATACCAAGATTACTTGATAGTTTGCACTCACAGCAAAAGAAACGCATCATGCTAAATTTCATTGGCTGACAGAAATGTTTTACTTATTTTGATTAGCTTGAAAACCAATCAAGAACACAATGATCATTGAAAGAAAATGAAACAAAGAGAAGATTAAATATTCAGCAAAAACACTGCTGCATTTATTTCTAAAGTGGCATACAGACTAGTAAAAATCAGTGACTCAAGTAACTAAAATACATTTTAACAGGTAATGGTAACCCAACTGGGTTCCAAGTGTTGCTACCGACGGGGGAGGATGTGGGAGATAAGCACCCACTTCCCTTGGAAATCCCCCAATGGCTTGCGCCTGAGAGAGCCTCTAACAACCAAATCCAGTTCCAGGCCTTCACGAGTGGCTTAACTACTAAGCCCGGCGGAATCTGTTTCAACTGACTGGAGAAGGGATGACAGGCGAGTTTCTGGCGCCTCAAAACCAGATGCTTCGGGCAGATGGGGCCCGTTAGCCTTGGGTGGTCGCCCGTCTAGGAGAAGGTAAACTCCGACTTCAAACCTTCGCTGCCTTGTGACTATACCCACTCATGGGAAAGGCTAAAGGAGTAAACCCCAACAGAAAATCCGGAGACGGAGTCCCTAAGGCGACTTGGCATTGCTTTCAGTGTCATCTCGGTAACTCCTGCGACGTCGCTGGTGCCATGACGTATCGGCTTGTCCTTTCCCTTAGATCTATTAGCTGCGTGGAGAGGGGGAGTCAGTTGCATGGGCAACAGCTGATTCTCCGTATCACCCTGCCCAGGCTTGCGCCCTGGAGAGGACACTCCAGCTTCGCCTCACGGCGTCGACACAACACGGGAAGCAACAGTTATCGGTTATAAGTCACCACTCGATTGGCGTAGAGTCAGACAACAGGGGTTGCTTCCGACGGTGGGAGAGATCAACAGGTCTCATTGGACAACTATCGCCCGCCTCAAGCAGAGCAGCCCCCAGCCGATAAGGTGCCGTCCCGCCACAGTTCGCCTGCCTTGCTGGGTGCGTAGTGCTTAAGGTACGCGAGTATCTGACAAGCGGACTGCAACTACTGCACCAAGAAACAACATAAGAAAAGCAACAAGGAAATCAATAATCCTCAAGCTAGGTACCTGGAATGTCCGGACCATGCTGACTGGGCTCTCAGATGATCTCCAGGCAATCAGCGATGTTCGAAAGACTTCCGTCATCAACGACGAACTTGCAAGACTCTATGTCGACATCGCCTCACTAGAGGAGACACGGCTACCAGATTCCGGGTCCCTCAGAGAAAAGAGCTACACGTTCTTCTGGCAAGGAAAGAGCACCGACGAAGCCAGTGAGTATGGTGTTGGATTCGCCGTCAGGAACTCTCTGCTGGCGATGATAGAACCCTGCCAACAAGGAAATGAAAGACTGCTATCCCTCCGTCTCCACACCACAACCGGACCAGTCAACCTGATCAGCGTTTACGCTCCCACACTCAGTGACACCACAGATATCAAGGATGCGTTTTACAACGAGCTTGACTCACTCATCGACAAAATTCCCAAGGAAGAGAACTTGATATTACTGGGCGACTTCAACGCTAGGGTAGGTGCCGATCATGACTCCTGACCTTTGTGTCTTGGCAAGTTTGGCATTGGGAAGATGAATGAAAACGGGCAGCGACTACTAGAGATGTGCTCGTACCACGACCTCAGCATCACCAATTCATTTTTTCAGACAAAACCACAGCACAAAGTGTCTTGGAGGCATCCCCGCTCCAAACACTGGCACCAGCTGGACTTGATCATCACGAGACGGTCTGCCATGAAGGGTCAGAGCATCCAGTCAGCAGTAGATATCGGAAACAGAGGCATGTACGATGGCATAAAGAAAGCAATGGGTCCCACGAAGAAAGTGATAGCACCACTGAAGTCTTCCGCAGGCGATACCATCCACGACAAGGGCAAGCAGATGGAGCGCTAGGTGGAGTACTACTCTGAACTGTACTCCAGAGAGAACCACGTGACCAACGATGCCCTCAACGCCATTGAAAACCTTCCTTTTATGACCGAACTGGACGAAAAACCTACTGCGGCAGAACTAAAGAAGGCCTTAGAGAAACTGACCTCAGGTAAAGCCCCAGGGAAGGATGGCATCCCAACAGAAGTTATCAAATGCGGCGCCAGTGTGCTGTTCACACACCTGTACGACCTCTTATGCCAGTGCTGGGATGAAGGTGCAGTGCCTCAGGACATGAGAGACGTCAACATCGTAACCCTGTACATGAAAAAGGGCGACAGAAACGACTGCAACAACTACAGGGGCATATCCCTTCTCAGCATCGGGTAAAGTCTTCGCACGAGTCATCCTGAACAGACTGCAGACGCTTGCTGACAGAGTGGATCCAGAGTCTCAGTGCGGGTTCTGCGCAGAGAGGTCCACAATCGACATGATCTTCTTCATCAACTGCAGGAGAAGTGCAGAGAACAACACAGACCCCTCTTCCTGGCCTTTATAGACCTCACCAAGGCATTCGATCTGGTCAGCAGAAACGGACTCTTCAAAATCCTGACGAAGATTGGATGCCTTCCAAAGCTGCTAAGCATGGTCCAGTCCTTCCATGACGACACGAAAGGCACATTGCACTATGATGTCTCATCGTCCGACCCCTTCAACGTCCACAGCGGAGTGAAACAAGGCTGTGTCCTTGCCCCCACGCTCTTCGGCATCTTCTTCGCTGTCCTGCTTAAGTATGCTTTCGGGACGCCCACAGAAGGGGTCTATCTGCACACGCGATCAGACGGCAGACTGTTCAACCTGGCACGACTGAAGGCAAAGAGCAAAGTAAGAGAAGCAACCATTAGGGACATGCTATTTGCAGATGATGTTGCTCTAGCAATTCACACAGAAGCTGAACTACAACGCCTGAAGGACCGCGTTGCTAAAGCATGCGATGAGTTCGGGTTGACCATCAGCCTAAAGAAAACCAACGTGATGGCTCAGGACGCGGATCCTCCCAGCATCATCATCAACAACTACAAAGTAGAAGTAGTCAGTCAGTTCACGTACCTCGGCTCTACCATCACCAACAACGTCTCACTCGACGCCGAACTCAACAAGCGGATTGGAAAGGCGTCAACAACTCTCTCTTTAGGTTGCTGCAGAGAATGTGGAACAACAGCATGCTGACCCTGAACACTAAGATCTCCGTGTACTGTGCCTGCATGCAAAGCACTCACCTGTACTCCAGCGAAACCTGGACCCTGTACGCCTCACAGGAGAAAAGACTGAGCGCCTTTCACATGCGATGCCTCCGACGCATACTCGGGATCACCTGGAGCGATCGAATGACAAACAACGAGGTGCTTGAACGTGCCAAGATTCCCAGCATGGTCACACTCCTCCGCCAACGTCGCATCAGATGGCTGGGCCATGTATGTCGGATGGAGGATGGACGGATCCCCAAAGACCTTCTTTATTCGAAGCTTGCGTCTGGCAGAAGATCAATCGGACGGCCACATCTCCGCTTCAAGCGCAACATGAAAGCCCTTGAGATTGATGTCAACACCTGGGAAGAGCTTGCTGTAGACAAGTCCAGCTGGCGACATGCTCTGATCACTGGTCTGACAAGCTACTACTGCTCGCTGATGAAAAACGATCTCAGAGGAAGAGGAAGCAGCTCCCACCCACACCAGACTTAACCTTCAAGTGCAGCAACTGCAGCAAGGGGGGTGTGTGGTGTGTGTCTGATAATGACCACAGGTGATAGAGTCATGGATTTATTCATTTCTGCAACAAATATTCACTTTTTCAGCATTATATGCTTTGAATCGGTCACTCGAGGCTGATTATATCATAGTTTGCTGTAACCGTATGATGAAAAGAGTGGACACGTTAATTGTAGCTGATAAGGAAATTATGGAAAACCATAAATTAGTCTCACTTGGAAATCAAATGCTGGAAAGTGAATTTAAATGCACAAATGAATAAATCCATGAATCACATTCCTGTGATAAAGCTATGTATCTGAATTTGTTGAATAAACATGAAACGGGCAATGATATTTGCGACCACTTTCTGAACAACCCCACTTTTAGACCATTTCTAAAATACTGCTACCGTACCAACCCACCAACTTGAAAAAAGTGTTCGGTGTGCGTGTGTGTGTATTTGTGTGTAGAAAAATATAACCATTGATAAAACTGTTTTTGAAAACCTTTTTCATTCTAAGTTTTTGAAACTTCTCTGATGCACAGAAACCATAGAACCACCAATTTAAGCCACCCAAAATTGCCTCGCAAACTTTGCATGTGGTTATTCCTATTGTAGCTGATCCAGTTGATTTCTGTCATCCTGCCTGCATGAATAGGCTGAAGCAAATATGCATCTCTGCAATTATTCACTTGAAAAAAATCAACAAAAACATATAATCTATTATTCAATGTGATCACTAATCACACTGCATCTTTTTTACTTGTTGGTAGTTTAGTGGCAACATTTAACAGGCAGGCTTGTCCTCACTCATAAAAATACAGCTTTAAGTTTGAAATATACTACATTCTCAAACTATGACGCTGGCAAGATGCACCTTTGCAGTAAAAGAAACTGCCTGTACAACAATGCCTTGAATCATACATATAGTAGTAAACGGCTATGCGACTTGAGACATAATGAAAAGAAAATATATTTACCCAGATAATTTCTTCCTGATGTTCTCTTTAACTAGTGGTTCAACAACTCCCAATGAAGTTTGACTGAAAGAGTATATTTAAAAATAATACTGACTTGATGCATATTGAAATATAATTGAAATTTATTTGATGTCTTTCCTTTCAAAGAAATTATAAAATTATTAAAGGAAATATTATTGTTTAGGGCAACACTGGCACATTATTCATAGCACCACTTCAGGTGCAAGGACACAACTACTGTATGAAGTTTTGTATGTTTAATTAAAAAAAGATATCAGTTATAAGAGATGAACATCTTACCTTAAATGGTAGTATTTCTTCAAATTGATAGCATATGTCTCTAATGAGGTAAGTGGTTCCTGAAATTTGTTATAAAGCATAAATTCAACATATTGCTTGTGCAATTGCAGCTGACATGGTGAAGTCATTTATAATAATTGGAGGTGGAAAAAACCATAGATTTAATAACTTACATTACTGAATGTTACAGTAAAATATACTTGATTCAGAGAAATTGAAAATGGGTAGTTTAAAGGTATTTTATTGCTGAACTTCATTAGAAACAACTAATCTTTTAAAATAAAAATTGGGGGAAAGGTGAATTTATAGCAGAAAATAATTCAAGCGTTCTGCCTAGAACACCTTCAGTCCCGTGTATTGTAGAACATTCATTATATTAGATGATGACCCACTCTTATTAACAATGATTTCTTTCCACTCCAAACTGAAATTCAGATCTGATGCAAAGTAAAAAGAAAATATTTTGAGCAGAGATGACATTTTAGAGATATAAATTCTACCTGACCTATACATAGGGGTGCTATCATCTCTTAAACCAAACTCAATGAATGATGTGCTGGTATACCTTGCTTTCACTTCTTGAAAGAGAGTTGCCTGTGGAAAATCGTTTTTTTTTTTCCCTCCATTAACCATCTTTTAATGTCATCTGTTGACACGCCTTTAAAATGACAGTGACAATGAAATTATTTCTGCAAAGCCAGAAAAAGTGATACACATGTGTTACGTATCGGCTCGTTCAAAGTAACACGACTGAAGACAACAAGCTTTGTAAATTTTAACAAAAATAATTTATTTCCCTAGAAAAGACGGAGAAAAGTTAAATATGTGAAACAAGACTTAAGATTTAAGAAGAAGATCCAAAGATTTGTTCTAAATTTGTGAAAACACATAAATCCTGTGAATAAACGGTTCTAAATTGATGCAGTCTGAATCTCAGTTCCGTTACAAGATGGCGGATGATGACGTCAGACGAAGGCTAAACACAAAATGTCCAGAATTTTCACTGCGAATAACAAATTGTATTGTTCTGCTCCAATTTAGAAATAATTTCAACAAATGTCTTTGTCCAAAACCAGTAGGGTTGTTCTCCAGGGAAAATAATTATTTAGAAAGTAGATGAAATACAGTCACCACCACTAACAATACACATGTTGTTCCTCATACGTACGAATGAACAACTCTTTCCCGCACAGGAATACCTTTTCCTTAAGGTATTAGAAACTCAACAAGATGTTATGATGTGACTCTCAACTATGACTGACTACGACTATGACTATGACTATGACTGAACTTTCTTACCGATAACTAAGCATATAAAAGAAACTAATACGTCGTTTCATGTACACACGCACGAAGTACACGTGTGATTTCGCAATCCATCTGGACATTACGAAAGCCTGAACAAGTATCAGCCAATCATTTACATAGCTACTGCTGAATGTTTACTTGCGACGAATTTACTATCACACAAAGCTCGTGCTTACACGAGTCACATTTACGTTTTAAATAAATACGATGTTTCTAACAAACTATTAGACCTATGCAAACATAATCATCATAATAATAATAACTACATTTAATGATGTAAAAATGAAATAAAAATGAAACAAATTAGAAGAATTTAAATTTTAACACACATGTAATTTAACTACAGGGTCGTAACACTTTCCCCCATAAAGAAAAAGAGATTTATGTAATAAAGCTTTCTTTTTTGCCAGATGTAAATTATACACAAGGTAAAAGAAAAATTTACATAATAAGAACTCTTATGAATTTACGCAAAGGTGCATATGAAAATGACATTTCTATACACGGGAAAGTGCATCTGCAATTAAATTGCCTTTTCCTTTAATGTGCCTCATGTCAAGATTGTACTCCTGCAAAAATAAACTCCTCTCAATAGTCTTTGATTTTTATTTTTCATTCTGCTGATGAAAGTAAGGGGGTTGTGATCACTAAACACAACAACCGGAGAAGGAGCTGAACTGATATAAACTTCAAAATGCTGTAATGCTAGCATTAAAGCCAAGCATTCCTTCTCGATTGTTGAGTAGTTTCTTTGGTGTTTATTTAATTTCTTAGAGAAGTAACACACTGGGTGTTCAACACCATTTTTGTCATCTTGAAGCAAAACTGCTCCAACACCAACATCACCTGCATCCACAGATAGTTTGAATGGTTGATTAAAATTTGGAGCTGTTAAAACTGGTGCACTTTCAAGTATGGCCTTTAATCTATCGAAAGCCTCTTGACATTTTTCAGTCCAAAGAAACTTGTTTTTCTTTCTCAACAAGTTTGTCAGAGGTTCAACAATATCAGAAAAATTAGAACAAAATTTGCGATAGTACCCAGCCATACCCAAAAACCGCATCAGCTGTTTTTTACTGACAGGCACAGGAAATTCATAAATAGCCTTGACCTTAGCATCTATAGGTTTAATTTGACCATGTCCCATAATATGTCCTAGAAAAGTAACACACGCACGGCAGAACTCACTTTTAGATAAATTAATAGTCAAATTTGCATCCGTGAGTCTGTTGAAGAACTTCCGAATCGTGGCTAGATGTTCTTTCCAGGTGTTGTTGTAGATGATGACATCATCAATATAGGCATCACAATTGTCTAGACCAGAGGTAATCATATTCACAAGGCGTTGAAAAATACTTGGAGAACCCTTCATCCCAAATAGAATTACTTTATACTGGTAGAGTCCATCTGGAGTCACAAATGCCGAAATTTCTTTTGCACTTTCTTTTAGTGGAATTTGCCAAAAACCCTTTAGAAGGTCGAATTTAGTGACGTATTTGGCATTTCCAATTTTGTCGATACAATCGTCGATTCTTGGCAATGGAAATGAGTCTGTTTGTGTCACACTGTTCACCTTCCTATAATCCGTACACATTCGGAAAGTTTTATCTCGTTTCGGAACAAGTATGCACGGTGAACTCCAATCACTCTTACTGGGCTCTATAAAATCATTTTCCAGTAAATACTGAATCTCTTTTTTCATGTATTCTTCTTTAAAAGGATTCATCCTGTATGGGTGTTGTTTCATGGGTTTCGAATCTACTATTTCAACGTCGTGAAAAATTTTGTTTGTCCTTGTAGGTATGTCTGGAAACAAGTGTTCATATTCAGACAATAATTGTTTAAGTTCACTTTTTTCTTGATTTTGTAAATAAGAAAGTTTCTGGTCTAGGTTTTCCATAACTTCCGAATTCCGAAGATTTGTTGTTCCAAGAATTAGAAGAATCCAACTGAATTCCTTTACTCAAATCCTCAGCTGGTGGGACAGGTACAACTAAATTAATTGCATGATTTACTTGGCTATTTCTTTCAATAAAGTAGTACTCTATTAATTTACTTAGACTTGAGTATTAATGTTATAATTAAACTCATTCACTTTCTTCTTTACTTTGTAAGGGCCATAAAATCTTAATTGAAAAAAATTCTGCAGAATGAGCAAGAGAGAATGGACTCTATTACAGGATTCAAATTTTCTCTCTAGTAAAGTTTGGTGAAACCATAGTTTCACTTTTGACTTGAACTGCTGAATGCCAAATTCAAGCATAACAAGCTGGAACATTCCAGACTTGAAATTTGACCTTTGACCAGATTGATCAAAGTTGAGAAGGCCAAATTGAGCAAAATTCCTCAAAGGAATTACCTCTGGAAAACTTGTTGACGCACACTTGATGGTCAACAAAGTTTGGTTGCTTGACTTGGTCTTTGGTAAGAGACCAACACAATATACCATGATTCTACTGAATGGTTCGTCAAATGCAGGAATTGGTTGCAGATGAGCTTTAGGTATCTTCAGATTTGGTTTTCCTAAAATTTGACAAGTATGACAAGATCTACAAAACTTGCACACATCACTTTTGATTTTTGGCCAATAGAAGTGAGTCAAGATCTTGTGATACGTTTTATTTATCCCTAAATGACCAGCCATAGGAGTTTCATGGGCCAAACTAAGTATTTCCTGTCTGTAAGGTTTCGGAACCACAATCTGATATTTTACTGACCTTACGTCACAAGCAGGTGCCTCGGGAGGTCTCCACTTTCTCATAAGAACTCCATGTTTAATGAAGTAACAGACAGGTACTTCAGTTGCTTCTTTTTCACTAACGGCCCGCTGAAACAAACAGGAGATCTCAGGATCCTTCTCATGTTCGACGACAAGTGATTGTCGTTTATCACCCTGATCAGACAAAAGAGAATGAGTATTCAAAAGAGGATCACTATGATCAATACCTTTTGACTGTTCCAAATTAGAAGTGAAAGTGACCTCATCAAAAGCCTGACCAATACATGTGTCAGCTAAAGGAATACACTCCTTATCAAAATCATTCTCAAGAGCTTTCTTTGCCATAGCTCTGGTAACTGCACAAGCTGGGAATAAATCAGGGATTTCTTCTTCAACAGGATCAACGTTCTGATCCAAAGAAGGCTTGTCAGTTGCAAGTGGATTAACTACAACCTTGTCTCCAGCTAAGTCATTGCCTAGCAACAAATGAATGCCCTCAACGGGTAAAGTAGTCACTACACCGACTGTCACAGGTCCTCAAAATAAGTCTGATGACAAATTAACAGAATGGAGAGGAACATTAACAAAGCCGCACTCTACTCCCTGAATGAGAACACTCATTAGAACAGGTCTTCTCAGAAGAAGGCAAAATACCTGAAACTAAAAGACTCTGAGAAGCTCCTGTATCCCTCAAAATTTTAATAGGGACAGGATTGGCCAAATCACCTAAGAGTGATATAGAACCCTTCGACATGAATGGTTCAAAATTCTCCAAGACACAATCAGACTGAGGTTTTTCAAACCCAACAAATGTATTGTTTTCAATACATGACCGTGACCTTGACCTCTTAGCAATAAGAGCATTTGGGATAGGTCTATCTTGATTCTGATGCCTATCTTTCAATTTGAAGCAATCAGAAATGACGCGTCCTTTTTTCTTACAATAGGTACACGTAGGAACAGACAAGGATTTTGAATCAAGTCTCTCAGAGGCTTGATTTTTAGAATTTGTGCCAGATTGAGTTTTACTGAGAGTCGTATTTGGTTGAAACACCTTTCTATCAGTAGACTGCTGAGTGAAAGATTTGCTTATGGCAGGAACTTTATGAGTTAAGGAATACTTATCAGCAGCAAGAACAGCATTTTCCAAGGTTTTGACCTCATGATCTTCAAGGTGATTTTTGATATCACTAGGAATACAGTTTTTAAACTCTTCAAGTAATGCCAGTTGTTCGAGTTTTTCATAATCATGTTCAATTTTCTCAGACAGACACCATCTCTTGAACAACTGTTCTTTTTCTCTAGCAAATTCAACATAAGTGTGTCTAGTTTCTTTTTTGTAGTTTCTGAACCTTTGCCGATAAGCCTCAGGGATTAACTCGTAACCCTTCAAGATGCATTCCTTAACCAAATCGTAATCAGAACTTTGTTGTACTGACAGAGATATATAAATATCTCTGGCCTTGTCATAAAGTACGCTCCGCAATAATTGAGTCCAATACTCCCTTGGACATTTCGAATTCTCAACAATTGTTTCAAATTGAAGAAGAATTCTCTCCATTTTTAACACTGTGAAAGAAAGCCTGTTTTCACTAAAATTTCAAATAAAATGGGATTTGAACTAGTTGAATTTAAATTTCAATTTTTAACCAATTTCATATATCAGCCAATTTCATATATCCCGAAGGACTAGCAACCCAATTTCTTTACGTATCGGCTCGTTCAAAGTAACACAAAGAAAGAGTGAAGCCAACAAGCTTTGTAAATTTTAACAAAAATAATTTATTTCCCTAGAAAAGACGGAGAAAAGTTAAATATGTGAAACAAGACTTACGATTTACGAAGAAGATCCAAAGATTTGTTCTAAATTTGTGAAAACACATAAGTCCTGTGAATAAACAGTTCTAAATTGATGCAGTCTGAATCTCAGTTCCGTTACAAGATGGCGGATGATGACGTCAGACGAAGGCTAACACAAAATGTCCAGAATTTTCACTGTCAATCACAAATTGTATTGTTCTGCTCCAATTTAGAAATAATTTCAACAAATGTCTTTGTCCAAAACCAGTAGGGTTGTTCTCCAGGGAAAATAATTATTTAGAAAGTAGATGAAATACAGTCACCACCACTAACAATACACATGTTGTTCCTCATACGTACGAATGAACAACTCTTTCCCGCACAGGAATACCTTTTCCTTAAGGTATTAGAAACTCAACAAGATGTTATGATGTGACTCTCAACTATGACTGACTACGACTATGACTATGACTATGACTGAACTTTCTTACCGATAACTAAGCATATAAAAGAAACTAATACGTCGTTTCGTGTACACACGCACGAAGTACACGTGTGATTTCGCAATCCATCTGGACATTACGAAAGCCTGAACAAGTATCAGCCAATCATTTACATAGCTACTGCTGAATGTTTACTTGCGACGAATTTACTATCATACAAAGCTCGTGCTTACACGAGTCACATTTACGTTTTAAATAAATACGATGTTTCTAACAAACTATTAGACCTATGCAAACATAATCATCATAATAATAATAACTACATTTAATGATGTAAAAATGAAATAAAAATGAAACAAAGAATTAGAAGAATTTAAATTTTATCACACATGTAATTTAACTACAGGGTCGTAACACATGAAAAAAAAAATTCACAGTAAGCAAAAAGATGTCAAGTAATGCATGCAACACAAATTTTTATATTGCACTGACATGATACCACAATGGATACTACACATAACTTTGTACTGTGGTGTACTACAACTGACCATTTAAATTGTCGGAAGGTAGGTCTCGGGATTTTCTTTCAAACTTTGATATTTTTTCTTTTACCTCAAGAAATCAGAGTGCATATTTTAATGCTATTTGGGGCCCAAAAAATATCGAATGATCAGTCTATCATATGAATGATTCTGCTTACACTATAAGTTACACCCTGTAAATGATATTGTTATAACATTTGAGTGCTTGTGCATAAAAATGGGAAGTGCTGACATTGAAGCCTACACTCCACTAGTGATGATAATGATAAAATTGTCAGGGAAACTGGAGTTTGTTGCCAACACCAATGCCCAATCTTAGAATTATGCATTACTTAACAAATTAACATAAGCTAGTAAACAAGTGAAAAATGTCATTCCTTTCTTTCAATAACAAGATTACTTTGCAATTTCTGTAAATTCCTTCCTGATGATAACTGTAGAAAATGTAATCAATATAGTGCAGGCCAGAATTACAGCATGAATGAACAAGATCATTTACTTTTGCTACTAACCGGGTTCTGCTGCTGGTAAAACTTCTTGTCACAAAGGGCTAAATCCATATATTAGAAACAGAATACAAACATTAAACATACTGAAAAAATATTTATATTCAACACTCACTTTGACTAGTTTAATGTGTAAATTTCCCTGAATGATCGTGAATTAGAGTTCTCCAATAAGCATGATTGTATACTCAGAGTGCTGTATTACATTACTCCCACATTCTTTTAAAGTTTGTAAAGCAATGTTGATTTGTCCTTTTTTCTGATCTGATACGTTTCGAAGTTTGAAAAGATCCATCTGCTCTAACATTTTCTATCATATAACAACTCACACCATAAATGCTTAACATCTGGCACCATTAAAAGTATAGACAGGTCCACTAACTAACTAGCTTATCATTATGATGAATCTGTGAGGCAATGTTCATATTTGAAGAAACCAGTCTGTTTCTTGGAAATGGATCATATACAGTTGCTATATATAGCAAATAAGGAAAGTAGTCTTACACTATTCTTACACAGCAGTCATCTTTTTAAAAATAATCTCAAATGTATGCGTGGAATCAAAGAGATGATAATAAAAATGACAAAAGAAATTTTAATTGTTTTTTTATATGCCAAAAAGCGTAATCCATATACACGCAAGCATAAAATGTAATCTGGTGAAAAAAGCATAATGATTATGCCAAAAGCGTAATGGTTGGCATGTATGATTTAGTGGAAACATAATGTGGTATGTAGAAAATGCTGAACAAAATATCATGAAGAAATTGTTCTACTGGTAGTACCCTGCACCTCCATGTGCAACACCTCTTATAAAATACACTGAATGCATTATATCCATTGCTCGCAATTAAATACCAAAGCCTATACAAAGTCAGTGGTTTGATCTGAAATTCTGTTTGATTCAAAAATGATTTCATTTTGTGCTGTAATTTTGAAAGACATTTCCAAATTTTTTTTAATAATAAAGCAAATAAGAAATACAGTGTCCACAAGTGATGACTAAAATATGTATAGTTTAAACTTAATAAATCAACTAAGAAAATTTAGCATTAGAGTTCTTGCAAATTTCAGGAAAATCACTTCACAATACCTGTTATTCATTTGTCAGTTTTATCAAGTCTGCATCATTTTAACAAATGCCAGAAAAGTTGTCACACGCTAACATGCATGGATATTCTACCGCAAATAATATATCAAAAGACCAAAAAAAGCACAAGATGAAAATCTTAATATCAAAAATTCCTTAATGGTTCAAAATATCCATAAAGAAAGAATTAATGAAAAGCATAATGTTAGAAAACCTGAAATATTTCCTAGAGTTTCGTGAAGCATTCTGGTAGTGTTGAGTTTCAGAGCTTCTGCTTTCTTCAACCTCTCTGCAAAGGTTTTGCCGGAAGATCAGTAAGATGATAATTACTAGGTGTGAAGAAAATTGTATACACAGTGTGTGTGTGTGTGTGTGTGTGTGTGTGTGTGTGTGTGTGTGTGTGTGTGTGTGTGTGTGTGTGTGTGTGTGTGTGTGTGTGTGTGTGTGTATAATTTCTGTAATGAATGTGAAATCTGTGTCTTTATCTAGATGTACTATATCAATTTTCAACCAGTCAAATCTATTCACCACAGGATTTCCATGTTAGGACAGGTCTTAATGTATGTATGCATTAATACAACAAAAAGATGGCAAGGAATCTTAAATATAATTAACATTCTGTGTGATAAAAGCTAATCTGTTAATGGCACGATTAGATGGTAATGACATATTTTCTTGCTAGCAAAACTGCATATGCAGAGACTACAGGTACATTTTTTTCTTTTAATTTTATCTCCATAATGCATAAGGTCATCAACAAGCAGATCCACGCGATTTTCTGGAGTCATCTTCTTGGAAATGCTTTTAAATTTCCCTAAGTCTGCCCACAGGCGCTCCAAGCACTCCCCATCAGTCAGTCCTAAACCAGGTGTTCGCCTTGGGTTGTATAAAACCTACAAAAATGGGGAAAATGTACAAGACACTACCGATGAATAATAAAAAGTGTTAAAACATTAATACATGAGATTTTTTTTTTCCCTTTACATGGGAATGGTCGTTCAAAAGAATTCGTTAATAAAGTGAATATAAATTCTTGAGAACTGCAGCAATTACATATGCCATTTAATTAAAACTGATCTTAAATACTTTCTTTCTTGATCTAAACTTTTAAAATACAGTTATCTGAAACAAACTGCAACATTTTTACAAATGTCAGTAACAAGAAGATTTCCTTTGTCATTACAACTTCGGTGCATACACTGAGTGTCTACATCATCATATAAAATTTTCATTAAAAAAGACAGGCGTTTGATTCTGTAGACATCAACAATTAAAAACATTTCAAAAGGTACTTGAAGACATATTTCAGTATGGTTTTGCTGGTAAAGGGAAAACAAACCTGGCAAGCCATTTTGTGTCCATAGCAATGACATATTGGGATAACTAGTTTCACAGCGTCCAACAGATCAGTACATTCTTTTTTCTAAAAAAAAAACAATGAAATTAAATCACAAAATGTTACAATATCACAATGATAGCCATGCTAATGGAATGCACCGGAGGCACAAAATCCCAAGCTGAAAATGATTAGAAACAACACTATCATAGAAATTATTGAACACATAAATAACAGTGGTACCAATGACGAAAATGGCAACACTTTCGGAAAGTTGTAATGAGGTGTCAGTTATGCTTCACTCACGAGCCTCAATCTACTGATACATTGACGTAAAATACCCAACCTGAAATTAATTTATAAATAAGAAGAGTTTTCAATTAATACATTAAAATGATTAAAGGAAGATATTTATTGTACAACAATCAGGAAATGAGAGAAAATCAAAACAGGGAAAATGCTGAATTACTGCATGAAATACGACATGACAACGTACACAACCAAGTCATGAGAAATTCACCCACATAATAGACAGGGCTGACATGTACCTTCAGGTGGGTTTCCAGGAGACAAGATATATCATACAATATGGGCATTTGGCTGTCCTTGTTTTCTGCAACTAATTTTTCAAGTAGGTACACTGAATAACCAATTCTGTAATAAAATTGAAACTTAAACATACAAGATTATATTAAGAAAAAAAAATCTGTTGGATAAGTATGCAAAACTTTAGTTGTAAAATGACTGTTTGCCAGTAACAAGAAGTTACTATTAATGAATCTCAATCCTGTTCAAAACAAATAATCATGCCAATATTGTGATCGACCAATTATGAATAACCATACAATTGATTGAAATAACTGAGTCATAAAGATATTTCATTTAACTATGAAACAAATCTTTAATACAGTTACATTCCTTGAGGAGAGATACTTTATTTAGACATTAACTAATTTTCAAAGATGGGAAAATTAAACTTTGCATGACAAATATTTACCCAAATGATATTTTGGATACTAAATTATTAAGTCTTTTCATACAAAAAAAATTGCACACCTTTCGCCATGTTTCAGGTTGAAAAATTAGTGTGGGAATTCATGACGACAGGCAGAACCAAACAGAGCAGTTTCATCAAATTTCTTGTTCTTTGCTTTGGATCTTAGGGCACTGCCAGCTTGAAACTCACTACATTCCTGAAATAGACAAACTGAAACTTGTAAAACGAAACCACCTACATCAAGAGACCAGAAGGTGAGTCAAAACGTAAGGGTAAATATGCAGTGATTTAAATAAACTCAGGGTCAGAATCCTTCACCGTTATGCAAAGCAGCTCAAGCCACTAGTTGATAAATTATTCAACGCTAATGCACGAGGTGAGAAAGTAGTTCTAAGACTCATGATCTACAAGCTTTTCACTCAAGCATTAGCTGTATATAAACTATCATTCTGTCTCCAAAACTGCAAATCTAAGACCTTCTAAACCATTACGTGTAAATTCAGCATACTTGGTACTTATTATGGTAACCATCTGTAGTGGACGGAGATGTGGTAATAAATTATTGTATCTGTCATCAGATGACACTGGGCAGGCAACGAATTTAAAAAGATACTAGCTTCACAAAAATATTAGTAGATCAAAGAAACTAAATAGAGGAAAATAGTACATAAGGTATAGAGTCAAGTAGTTAGAACTGTTCTTAAATTGTGAACTGCATTTTACCTGCATATTCTTTATCCATTCTGTGGAGTAGCCATCAATGAATTTATCAACTTCATCCTGATCAAGAAAGAAATGACCATCATGTTTAATCTTTCCTGCCTCAGCTCCCGATGAAACCTTTCTGACCAACTGGAAATCTGCATCAAAAGAAATAATCTTTTGTGGATTCTGAAAATGAAATTAAAAATGAGTTATAAGAAATGTTGTGGTACATATGTCTGGTCAAAATTATGCTAAAAAAAGCTTCTCATTGTTGAGTTATTTAAAAATCGAAATCTTTATACCCACCAATATATCAACAAATGAAACAATATCATACAACAGTTAACTTTCAATGTCAGAGCTCACTTGCAATGAAGACTTCTATCAGACTGTACAATGAACCACATCAAATAACAAGTGCCAGATGAAAATGTGCAAACTGTTTCTGCATGCATGTTTCATATTTTGTAAAAATTTAGATTTATATATAAACTAGGAAAGTGTACTTTTATGCATAAGAGGTGTTTGCATATATTAATGTGTCGAACGGAAGTTGATGATATATACAAATATCATGAGATCTGCAGTCTACAATACTAGGCATTATGTAACATATATATATATATATATATATATATATATATATATATATATATATATATATATATATATATATATATATATATATATATTTCCACATCCATTTGCTTCTTAAAGTAGCTGTACCTCAAAGCATGCTGGGCACAGGGTTCCAGAATCAATTTCTTAACAAAGATGTATGGGGTGACTGATCCTGTACCTAAAATTTCGATACATGCACCAGGCATTCATTCATTAAAATTTTATACACATCTTTAAACTGGAAAAGAAACAAAAAACAAGAAAATATATAACAACTTTCATTCACTTTCAACTTTATACTGTATCTAACAGAAGGATATACAATTTTTAAATAATAAACATTACCGATAACTCATAGCACGTAAGTAAACTGACATCTCCTGTAGAGATGGAATTTCTTGGTCCTAATAATTCCCTTCTAAAATTTCAACAGCATTTAATTAAATGAAAGCATCCAAATGTATTTCTTGGTTTCAGGTGTCAACTTCACATGAAACTGAATCTTGTAAACACAAAACTTCATTTAATAGCTTGTTTCAACTGTTTGAGAAACCCTAAGGCTATGTGACCAACTGAGATAGTTAAAATATATATACTGGCTACTTTGTCAAATAGCTACTAATTTTCAGAAATTTTTTATCATGGATACAGATTATTTCTTCTTTGTCCATTGTAAAACAAGACATTGCAATTGCCAACAAAATGGAATGGAATATGTGTCACACAGATGGTGCATCTTCCTGCTATAACAGCATGTATACCTAAATATTATGAAAATTTACATAACAATGCAAACAGAATTCCAATTTTTGTGAATGAACATTTTATTTCTCCCACAGGGTCATTGCAAAACTCGAACCCTCTTTGAAATGCGATTACCTGTGTGGAAAAGATCACAACACATTCTAAGTATTGTGAAATGTCACCGAGCAGTTTTGAAGAAAAAAAAAGATCTGTTAAGAGGTAGATCGACAAAACAAACAGTTGTTGTTGTTGTTGTTGTTGTGGGGCTTAAGGTCATTTCTCAGCACCAGATAGGCTATACATGGCGGAGAGTATAACTGGTGGAGGAAGAAATTGGGAAAACCCCGGAAAGAACCACCGACAGACGGGAAGTTACTCGCAAACTTCTCACATACCCACATTTGCCGAGCCGGTGACTCAAAACTACGCAGACAGAGGTGAGATTGCAGTGATCTGTAACGGAGAGTGCTTTAGACCATTTGGCCACCATGGGCCCCCAAAACAGACAGACAAAGGGTATTAGTATCATTGTAAAGCATGTGGATAACAAAACGACATTTATAAAGATGAAAACAAAATCAAAATTATCAGAAATAGTTATCTTAGAACTGGATGCAGGTCTACAGTTATTTCTTTTTTAATCAGACTCACCTGATCTACTCACATTATGTGAAACTGAACCAATGAGCAGAATACAACAACTTCAGAAATGTAAAACACCAATTATATATCCATACACAGGATGTGTAAATGCTCTCACAGGATCATGTGACTAAATCTATCAAATATTCGACAAACCCAGTGTGCTAATTATGGCAAAAGCATGGGTTATAAAATCTTGGTGAACTGGTTACTTGTAAGAATATTCGGTAAAATCTAAATTTTATGTCGATGTACGGTTGCTACATGCTACAAATTGAAAACCACAACAAACAAATTTTCGCTGGAAACAACAGAGCTTGTTAAAAAAAAAAAACATGAATTTACAAACCCCCCAAAAAATAATTTTCCATTACAAATATAAATAATTAACAAATGTTTTCAAGAAAGAATAAAAACACAAAAAAGGAATAATTATGATAAATACAAGAACTTAATGCATTACTTCCGAATCAACCAATCCTTTATGATGCTTGGACAATCTGGCCTTTAAAGCTTCACAGACACCTTTGGTGAACACATGACACTCCAGCAACAGCGCTGTCATCCACTCAAGAAGTCCTATGTGGAAACCTAAAATGGGATTCTTAGGTGAGGAAGACCAGAGATAACTACGGGTCATTGTAACTGCCGCAGACTCGCACCCACATAATTCAATGATACGCTTGTGCTGTCTGCCTGTCAAAAGAAAAATGCTGATAGGAAAAATGAAGGTGTAACAAAAGAATGCATTTGATCAACATTACCTGAAAGCAGCAAAGTCATTACATAACAATAATCAGAAATGAAATAGCTTCCATTTGCACATCCCGCTGCTTCCACTGCATATTCCAATCGGAAACTTTCACAGCTTTATGATTTCATGTAAAAATAACATGTTTCTAAATAGATTTTGACAACGACACCCCCCCCAAAAAAAAAAACACAAGAGGCTGAAGAGTCCCCCAGATTGCTAAACAATGGCTGAGATATACTGCAATGTGTCAGAGCAATTGGTCAAATTACTCAAAACTAGTAAGATGGTTATTGCCACTGAAAATTTATTCTAAGTTTGTTATCAATGCCTCATTAGTATCATTCTGCAAACTTAAGAAGCCTAATAATGAGATATTTTTCCTTTGAATTTTTTTAAACTTTGCTGACCTGTTTGCAGGAAGAATTGAAGTTTTTTCCACATGTAGTAATGATGTACATATTAGATCCAAATTTCTTAATATAAATACCAGTCTGAAATGTATCCATTCCAGGAAGGTTTACTTCCTCAAATCTGGTCAAACCAGTTGGGTGATTTTTCAGAAGCAGTTTGTAGATTTCTCTGTTTGGAAATGATAATGGACCTTTTTTAATTTGTATATTTTAAAGAGGATAAATGTATACCAACCCTGTTCATCCATTACTACAATCTGCTAACAATAGCTTCTTTGACATACATGGTCATTTGGCCTTCTCCACACTGGTGTATGTGTGTCCACACAAACGAAAGTACCATTCTGAAGAACAAGAAAATGCAGGTTACTTCTCATTTGAAAAATATATATTCCCTTCTCTATACAATTAAAAAAAAATCTTTTGTAAATAATACAGACAACAATTTCAATTCGTACAAAACAATATAAATTGAGGCCAACAAAACTTACACATCAGAAATTAGAGTCAAGTGGCAGTAAAATCAATAACAGCTAACCTTATACATTTCGAACACGTGCAGATGTGGCAGACTATGACAAATATCAAGGCATTCTCTGCAGTACACAGCTGATGTGCCACAATCCATGCAGCGAAAAACCTGATCGAGACTTTGCGCACAACAAATGCACAGACTGCGAGGTGGTGTAAACAACACTGCTGTGCCAACTTGAACCAATTCATCAGTAAGAGCTGCCCAATTTTCTAGTCTTTTTCTCTTCTTCTCACGGTAGGAGACTTTTGTTTCATCTAAGGCATCTGTAAGATTTTTAATTAGTTTATTTGTTATTGATTAATATGAGAAAAATAACACAGATAATGCATCATACGTATATTTCAGTCACATGTAAATCAATGTAAATAAGCATATACATGTATGAGAAGGAACAAAATACTAGAAATAAAATTTGCTTTTGTAGTATATTCAGACTGTAACCACTGTAATTTTATTCTTCTGCAATTATTCCTCTGCTGGCTGCTTTTCAAAAATGATTTTCTTTTTCACTTCTGGTAGTATTTGCCAATTAAAGACATTTGTCAGATAAGCATTTATTATGTACTGTATGACTGAGATGTCTATTAAAGAAAGGCATAGTAAATATCAGAGAAAACAAGATTAAACTTTCTATCAAATCTTATAGGAAGGTATTTTTGTAAATAAGAACATGTTCTTTTTGCAAGGACTCTGCATTAGGATCTTAAAGTAGGGACAGACTGTAATTTACCTGAGAAAAAAACTGGCTCTTCAGATTGTTTATCTACATGTTCTGAGTTTAAGGCTATAGACCCGGTTGCACATATTGCTTTTGGAAGAGATCCATTTGCTTCATCTACGGCTACTGGGTTTTGTTCTCCACTAGCAATTGTTGAAATTCTCTCATACTTTACCCGAACTGACTTGTTTTGAACAGATATATATTTTCTCTTGGCTGGCTTTCGATCCCACGAGAACACCATTTTTCTTAATGAAAAACAACAGACACAAACATTTTTATCTACTGTTAAATGGCTTCAATGACAAATATTTGCATTTAATGCAACGCCATGAAATATTGTTTCCACTAAATAAAACACAAACCATTCCAAAACTGTGGCACTAACAAATATATAGTCATTATTAAAGAGAAAAACGACGAATAATTACATCACGCAAACACCTGTTCTTTTTTAGGAGTTTTATTCACACCTGTTCTCATTTAATTGACTAAAACACTATGTTCTCGCGATTGTATCTTGTCTAAACCAAGATAGAGCAGTCTGTCACATCCAAATTCAGCTTTGCTACACTTTTCCTATAAACAAGGCTTTGCACATTTACAATCCTCCAGATACATTTCAACTTTAATTTGTCAAAGCATTTATTTTTAATTTTACAAATCGACTAGAATGTGCAGGTCAAATACTATGTAAAGGCGTTGTAGCATAAATAAAAACTTAAAGAATGGGAAACAAGCGTCAATGAGTAAGTGAACCGTTTACTGTACTGTAATAAGTTTTAAATGGCAACATCACGGAAAACGATTTATCAGCCAATTCTATCAAAGATAATTACTTCTTCCATTTCATACAAATGATTTTTGGTATAATTACTTCAGTAACAGACAACACAAAACAAATCCAAGATCAAAACCTATCATAAGTTTGAGAATGAAGCCATACTCACGATATACATACCATGTACAAAAGGAAATTAAATGGCGCATCCCAACCGGATGTTTTATGTTTGAAAATTGCGCACATGCGCAATAGAGAAAATATTTAAACAACATTGTTAAGGCTTGGTAGCGACATAAGGTATACTGTATCGTACGAAAGTATACGTTGTTGATCTATCTATCTATCTATCTATCTATCTATCACAAAGGAAAGAAAGCAACATTGAACAGCCTCAAACAGTTTTAAATAAGTATGAAATATCTTTTGTATATGATATTGGTAGTTATATTTATACTTTAGGTACGAAACGACTATAGCATAAATGACCAGCGCCATGGGTAATCATTTTTATATGATATTGGTGGTTATATTTATACTTTAAGTACGAAACGACTATAGCATTGGGTACGAAACGACTGGCACCTTGGGTACGAAACGACCATTGCTTTGGGTACGAAACGACTCATTTGGGTACGAAACGACTTGAGTACGGAATGACCAGATACGGGTACTACTCTTTGTGGTGAGGGAAGTTTAAAAATGCATAGAACTTGAAAGGAGAAAATTCAAGTTGGTTTTGGCCTCACACACAGGAGACAATATATCTTTGGTGATTTGTACCGGACCGCCATCAGTTAAGCTTATTAATCGATATAATGCATTATACATCCACTTTTTTATACCCTTGTAAGAAGAACAAAAGTTTCCTCTCACAATTGTGTACTTTTCTGACAGTCAGGACTGAGTTGTTTTTCATGTATGAATTTTCTGTAAGACCACTCAAGGACAATTTCTCTGTAGGTGAGAGTGGAATAGAGCATGCTAAGATATCTTGTGTTCATGCCTCTCTTGGGAACGGAAGTAGAGTAGGAAGAAAATAGTTTCTGTGTAACATCTGACTGAAAATGGGTACATTGTGTAATATCTACCTACTTTTATGTTCATCCAAAGAATCTGAAATTTGTTCTATTAGGGAGGCCTATGTGCATGAAGTATTGCTTAGCTGATATTAAAAGTGAGAATAGCAGTTTTAATGACAAACGGATACCACTTTCACCAAAGGGTTCTCTTTTTTTAATAGATAGAGTTCAAATCTATATCAGGACAAGTGCTTTATTAAACATTTTGTGCATATTTTCTTTAATGGCATATTTGTTAACTAATTGGGTTAATTCTTCAAATTTAAACATCTTTATATAATTGAATTACACCCACCCACTCACACACAAAATCCTGATTGGAGGCTAAAATGGTAAGATCCGGATTTTATTCAGCAGAATATGGGAGCTTAAATTAGTTTTACAAGAAATGGCTAATTTCCCACTCGAAATATTCATATCATTATTTTACAGAAAATTATTATTACTTTTGCTGATTTCAAAAAAGATAAATTTCATATTATATAATATGAGACCGAGAACAGCATTATATTAGTTTCAGGTATTTTAAACTTGCTTGCTTTTCAAACCATGTTATTATAACAAAATGTAATTTGCAAATGCTGTTAGTTTTAGATAACTGTAACATTTTGTTTTTTGTTTTTAATTTTAAAGTATGATTTTAGTTGCGGCACACGTTACATTTGGTACATATGTACCTTTTCATATTTATGTAAAAGAATGCATGTTTGCCTTAAATTTTTCACACACCAAAGAATCCAAGAATAAATAAGACTTAAGGGAATTCTTTTGTAGGCTGAAAATCAAATTAAAGTTAGGACACAAACTTGTTTACGTTCTGAAATGCAAAGATAAGTTATTGTGTTGTCCTCAACAAATTAAGTCTGGTTTATCATGTAAAAGACAGTCTCTATAATATAGTTGTGAAAAATATATGAAAGGTAAATGAAGAAATTCATCAGTAACTTCTTAAACTTACTTAATGCCTTTAACGTATTAAAGATAAGCTTTATGTTACAACTCTATGGCTTTAAATTAAGTAACAGAAAAAGCAAACCCAACAAGTTTATTGAAATTCAAAAATTATTTCTTTCTCTTTAATACAAAGTGAAAATTTAAAAGGATTGCAGTATTGTGAATTGAGTCCCAAATACTCCTAAAATTGATATCACATGTGGAATAGTATAGAGTCCTGAATGAAGTGCAGTACTGAATTTGCTAATGTGCCAATAGGCTTAGATGATCTAACGTGCCAACAGTTTTGTTATGAATGAATTAAGCATCCAACAATTTAAATCTTTTGCCTGTCCCGAATGCAGGGGGCTTTAGACAGATTTGGATACTATGAATCTGTCTTATTGCATTGACCCCAGAAAAGATCGGGATGAACGAGTTCATTTACTGTTGTTTTTGCTGTTAGGGAATCAGTTCAAGAACCATTAGGACTTTGTTCTTTGGAACTAGTTAGATTAGAGGTTATTAACGTTGAATTTGATGGTGATGGAATACAATATTGACATCAGGCACTTCAAGGGAAAAGATAATCTAATAGCAGAGATGCACTTCCACGTGTACTGAAGTATTATATTGTTTCATGTATATTTTATATCAGTCATAAGACTTCATCTTGTGTCATTTTAATCACATGTATATTTGACTTCTAGTAAAAAATGGCCTTATTTAATGAATCTTTCTTGTTCTCTATAAGGGTAGGTGTTAGGTATATTAATTTATATTGTTTGCTAAGGTTTTTAATGTATTATGTATAAAAGGAATTTGTAACTGACCTTGTCCAAAATATCATTCTTTGTGCACCTGACATGTTTGTCTTAATCTAAGTTAAGGACATTGATATTACCCATGGATAAGCCAGGCCTACCTGATGTTTAACACATTCTTTATTATAATTTTAGTAACAGATTTTATCATGTCGACAATTTAGAATTTTCTAGAAATGAACGGTTGATTTCATTCTGGCTCTAATTTTGTGTCTTAGTTTGTTTTGTTTTTTTATATAATCTTGTTTACTTTAATCATTATTCATTCTTGCGATAACATCTGAAGCAGAATCATTTGTGTTGTTGGTTTCAGTTTTTGATTGGATTTATTTGAGTTATTATTAACTGGATTTGCAAAGTGCCCAATAATAGTCACAGAAACTTTAATTTGGAATTATAGTGCATTCAAACAAGGACATCTTGGATCAAGGGTGTGATTCATCAAACAAACTGTTGGCACATCTCCACGTTCCATACCACTACAGACACATCAACACCTTCAGTGTTGGATCTTATTTGGATTACCACTGGAATTTAATTCAAATTTTATTCATTAGGACTTGTGATGGAACTTCTTGGACTATTTGGGATTTAATTTACAATATGGTAAGTTCATTTTAACTTTTCACTTTGTGTTCAAGGGAAATACATTATTTGTTACAAAACCTTTGATTTTCACTCTTTTCTGTTACTTAGATTTAAACAATAGAGTCGTAACACTATATCTATATAGTTTTTCAAACACATACACACACACACACACAAATATGTTAAAGAAATCTTAAATTTTAAACGTTTTAGACAAATACATTATCCATGTGTATTTTTTCATGGCTTTAAATACTGCCGTAAAATTAATAATTATAAAATGGGGAAAAAATGTTATTTCGACTGTGTGGAGAATATAACTCCAAGACAAAAGATATGCCTTGTAATTATATTAGGTATAACCTAATCAGCACTGCTAAAATCAAATGGGATGGCTTTCTCCCACGCACCCTTAGGCTATACAGTCAAATGGTTAGGCCTTATGGAATATACCCTTAGGATAATCTTATGTAAATCTCACTTTGAAACAAGAAATTAATTTTACCTTTTACAATAAATTTAAAGGTTCTTTGAAAGTATTTCTATACCTTCAACTGATTATATATTTAGTAAAATTCAAATATCAATGAAATATATATATATATATATATATATATATATATATAGGTGGCGGCGCGGCGCGGCGGCGGCGGCGGAAGGCGGAGGCGGTTATGGCGGTTAAGGCGCGGCGGCGCGTAGGCCTGGTATATGTAAAAGGTAGGCAGGCAGGCAGGCACGCACGCTCGGATGGGTGGATGGATCGATGCACGCAGGTCTGTATTAACTTGGCTTTTCGCATACACTAATAATTTACAGGAATCGTAAACCTTAATTCATTATTTACAAATAAATTACTGATGTGTACGTTTTTCATATCTTTCAAGAGGGCTGTCATATTAGTATTTATTAAAAATGGAAAATGAAAATGTTAATTTTGCACAGTGTTGGGATTATGACCCAAGGTAGAAGATCTACTTGTAATTATAACGGGTTTCACTTAATCAGCACTGCAACAGTCAAATGGGTTGGCCATATGCCGTGTTCCCTTACGCTATAAGACTGCGGGGTTGTTGAAAGCTCAAGTGCCACAAAGAGATGACCATATATTCGACCATTCAACCCAGCTTGTACTGATATAGTCGAAGAAAACGCTGGTTGTCCACCGTGATTGGTTAAAGAATTAATAAATTCAACTTGTGGCGCAAGTCCGTACGAGTCAAAATACAAACGACGTCGACGTGTCACCATGTATGCGACCCAGTGAATGCTAGGTCCTGTTGTCAAATCCAGGTTGACAAATCCCGTTTCACTTATGCGTGGCACCATCGATACAAGTTCATTTCGCATAAAGACAACTCCAAAATGTTCGACTGAATTTTCCATCGCGAGTATATCAAGGTTGATCAACGGCGTGATCTTCTGCGTGTTGTGCTGGGTAATAAAAGATCTCATCCCGATGGAATTCGGCGACTTGTTCCTGGTAATTGAGGCCTTTTCCCTTTGTTATAGGTCTACGATGCGCTATTCGACCACCCACTACCTTCTTCTCATGCCATCCCTGATGCAGTTCCGATAGCTCCTAACGTCAATGGTTTTGAAACTGCTGGAGCCGCTACTGATAACAACGCTGGAATCGTTGCAAGGAATGGAAATATATCACGGTCTTTTGAATTGATGTCACCTCTGACTTGGATAATTTTAATATCACCGATGGTATTGTGTTTGGCCGCATTAGCTGAGCAAACTTCGTTTGGGTCAACCACACAGGGACATTTCCAGTAAATTTTGCTAAAGCAAGTTTCAGTGTGACCCCATAATGTTTTTTTCTTTCTTTTTTATTGCGTTTCCGTGTATTTATTCTTGCTGATTTTCACTAAGTCTAAGCTTCATTTCGTGATAGGACATTATTATTTAAATATGTAACAGGTTTACTCATGAATTTTCCACAGGTGCATCAACCATCCTCATTCGGCCACCAGCACCCTCCAACAGCAGTGTCTTGTAAGAAAGTATCACGGCATAACATCGATAACCACCATCACATTCATGAAGATAAACGTGAATAACGGATTGCCTGAGCAACTGCAGATGTTCAAATAAAAAGTAACAAACCGGGTAAAGATTAATAAATTCTTGTTGGGAAATCTGCAAGCCAGTTTCGACGTTTTGATACCGGTCTATATACGACCACAAATTGTGATGCGCTCGTGCAATATGAGGAGAAGCTTCTGCATAGCTAAGCCGAATTTCTTCAGAAGGGTCCTGATGGCCGAAACTTCTGTCACTCCTAAGGTGTCAAAATATCATCTGTTTAAGCTTTTGACTATTATCTTGATTTTTAACTTGAAATGCTAAAAGACATGTTTTGGTGCAGTAAGTCCATGTGCAATAAGTTCATCTTCTGCCATGTAAACTGTCCCACAATAATAGTTGGTCGTGTGCGTCTGTGGTAAGTGCGATAAACAACTGTTAACGTTATAAACGATAATAATCATGACTCTGTACTCAGTGAAAGGGATTAAAGAAGAGCACACAAATTGAGTGTTTCTAATACAACAAACCATCAATACCTCCTGCGCGTCAAAATGCATTGTTGGAGTGGTTCTTACGAAACAAGTTGATCGTGCTTAGCTCCGAAAAAAAACTCTGTGAATATCCCTACAAAACCCAAATATGCGACTGAGGAAACCTTAACAAAGCACCAATAAATAGTAATCGACGTTGTGCTAATCCAAGACAGAAATCCTGGTTGGCAATATACATCATCCATATCAGCAGGTTGTGGGTCCAGAAAAGAATCCCGTACAATTTGATATATCTGGCGAGTCCAAGAATTGTTGTGGTTGCGTCTACTTTTATGAAGAATTTATTTGATTTCCCTTGCGTCGATGGAATAGTGTGCATTGTTAAACAACGCCGCGATTCCATTTTTGACCAATCCTAGTTGGACACAGGCATCGCAATTGACATTGTTCTAGCGTACAAAGTTCCCTGAAGTTCTAACACTGCCTTACATTGAAAGAAAAATCTAGACATGTCTTGCACTTGCAATTCTATTTTAATTGATTCGCGTCACTGGCCAGGTATGAATAATACTGACAATGTCACCTACTTCGATCTACTAAATCAGGCGGGCCTATGCCATATGCTCGATCAGATATATCTTTGATAGAGCCATGATGAAACTATAGTTTCCGCTTATGCATAATTGATTCTGCCTAATACCACTTACATCCAAAACTGTAATTCACTCTCCATTGCCAGATTTGCAATCACTGAATCTGACAAACATTGTTGAGTGGCTTCATTATTTTACTAATGGTAGGAGGCATAGATTTCTGTTGATGGTAGCTTAAGCACCTTTAGTTGTGCTATTGTCACTAATCGTTGTAGTCGATTTTGAATAGGTTGAATCGGTAGAGATCTCAGATTCTTTAGCCGATCCATAGCAGTATTTTTTATGCTACCAACGACTCTCATTGCAAATTGCTTAGCAAATTGTTGCAGCGCGTGAGGTCAGAACCCGATTAGTTTTTGCGCCTGTGAGTAACCACACACAGTAATTCTATAATATAAAAGCAGATTTCTCCGTCGAAGCTGTGCTTTTGAATCAATTCTTTGAAATTACTGGCACGCGACTAATTGTAACCTGATCCATGTGAACTTTTACAGTGAACTAATGTGTGCATTACATATTAGTTTCAGATACGATTCAAAGATTGTCCGTGCCACATATAATCACTAATGTCGATTTTAAATCATCAAACTGACTTTCAATTCTTAAACCTCAGACTCAGTACTATCCTTGTGTTTGGTAGAACGACGCTTTAGCTTTCATAGCTTCGGTCTCTGTTAGACATTGAATGAAAACTCTCGTATTTGGCATTCTGAAATTGTTTGATAAACACGTGAGCACCTCTCCCAATAATAAACTAATATAGAACGACAATGCATTTTAAATTACTATTTCACAACTTTATTATGCGTATCAACACGAGGTCCAGTGTAATGGTAAGCATACATAGCCAAGAAATAGTAATTTTCTCTCAATAGGACATTTCAATCTCTCTCACTAGAAACATTTCAGTTATTTTACGATATTAGCAGAGCAGATTTTTTTTAACTCTGTACATATTAATACTTGTATTAATTTTTCTTTGAATTCTTTACCACGCCGAAAACATACCTTGCTAAATTGAATCAAAATAGCTTACCTCTCACCGTATTTTCTGGCCCGTGAGATAAACTGTTTTAATTATATCCACTGCTTGTTACAGCTATTGTACATTCACATCAATTGATTCAGCAGCTGCTGCTTAGGTAACAGCTTACCTTATGCGGCTTAAGAACGTGGATGTATCAATGCTTAAACATGCACGGATTGCACATAGTATATAAGACTATATCAAAGAACATGGTAGAATAATTGTGTGAAATACTTTACTCAAATGTTATTAAAATGCCAGTACGAGAACATTTCTTCAATACCTGTATGACAGAGACAGCGAGATGTCAAACACATATGGCCCAATGGTGTGACTGAACACAAGGGATTTATATCTCATATATCCGTCTGAAAGAAAGACCGACAATGGCAGAAATAGTGGCAGCACTGGATGCGATAAAGAAGGATTATATATATTCTATACACCGAAGAAAGAAAAGATGATCTTGCCATATGGACCCTAGATGATAAAAGGTTGAATGGCCGTGATAGTGGAACTGCAGCCGTTACCAAGAAAAATCAAACAGACACTGGATGAAATACACATCTCAGGCCTTTCTGTAAGAATTTTGTTAGAGGCAAAAATAGAAAGATTTCAACAAAATTTGATATCAAAATGCATGGCTCCAGAATGGCACCATATAATGGCTACCAAGTACAAATAGAAGTACGCAGATTGAGAAACAGCGGTCAAAAACAAATTTTTTTTGTCCTGCACTTTTTTCATGGGTTCTTTGTTAAAAACTTAATACAAAGATTCCATATGCCATTGGAAATGTAATGAATGAGTAACAACAGGTCATGTGTATGAGGAAACGTCGGACGGCGGAAAGAAGAGATAAAGATGCAGACAGAGAAGAAAAGAAAAAGAACATTAGGACTGTAAACCTTGGACAGTTGGGAAACAAAACAGAAGAACCTCAATCAAAATTTATTTTATAATTAAAACAATAAGACCTTCGGGCATTCAGAAAGTTACTGAGGGGACTTTTCTAAAGTTCTAGCCAGCCATATATGCTGGGAAGGACCTGGATGTTGCCACAACAAACAGGCTAATCTGACGTAAATCACACTTTAACACCAGAAATTAATTCGACATCTAAATATGAACGCATAGGATCTTTGTACGTATTTTCAGTATAGATATATGACTGGACACAAGGTTCTCTTTTTCAGGTGACATGGTGAATGCTTGTTGGTCTTACAATAAAATTCCCAAATATGTGAAATTAAAATACCATGGACTAAGAAAATGCAAAAACCAAAATGAAATTTAAATTTTATAACCAATTATAATTTCTCTGAAATATTCTAAATAAATTCAAATCCAGAAACGAGTCACCCAATTTCGTATTACCACTCTTTGGTCTTAAACTAAGTATAAAAAAGAGTTAAAAACAAGTTTTGTAAAATTGAAAATATAATTTATGTCCCTAAAAAACAAAGTGAAAAATTAAACATAACTTATATTATGATGAATGATGTTCATTGTTGTACCGGTGTATTAACAGTATTAAATGAATTCACAGTAATTCCAACATAGCCATAATTCCCAATAGTCTGAATAGTTGGAGAACTGTGAAATTCCAATCATAGGTTGAATTAAATAAATGAATCCCTTTTACGCAATCACAACTAAAACAGATCTTCCAAATAATAATAATAATAATAATAATAATAATAATAACAATAATAACAATAATTAGAGTAATAGGAATTCATAATTTTCTGTAATGCAGCTCTTATATACAAAGCAGAAGTAATTAAGAGAAAGTTGCAGATTGATTCCAGAATAATCTTACCTGCAAACAGGGTCAGGTGTTTTTCACTAGCGAATCGTGAATTAGGTCATCCTTTTCTTTCAAAAATTCATGACCTGAAGTTAAATCACATGATTTTTACCTGGATTACTAGTACAATTTAACTTTATAACTCATTAACTTTACACACTTAATGCAAGAATGACTCGTCGTAAAAGTGTAAACTTATAATGAAAGAGAAAATTAGTATTTTAAATATTATGAGCTAAATGGCCCATAGAGCTATGATCATGAAAATAAAACACATAATATAAATGACCCATAGAGCTATGATCATGAAAATAAAACACATAATATAAATGACCCATAGAGCTATGATCATGAAAATAAAACACATAATATAAATGACCCATAGAGCTGTGATCATGAAAATAAAACACATAATATAAATATCCATAACAAAATTAATGAAAACACAACAAATTATGCATGTAATGCATATACAAAAGTATGGGCCTTGTATAGTTCAAAAGAAAGTAGCTTAAAATATCATTAACACTCCTTGTAGGGGAAACAGAAACAACTTTGTCACAGAAATATGTTAAAGGTGTATGTAGATAGAGATATCCCTGTTATTCTTTCAATTTATGAAGTTGTGCCTGTCCCACACATTGAGAATTTAACGATGTCACAATCTGGCTATAGTGACTTTCGATTAAACAATTGTCGGAATTTAGAAATATTAAGCATTCTGGACCAGAAGCGTTCATATCTACATCCTCAAGAAAAAAGTGAACTAAAGAAACTATTATGTAAATATGAGCACTTATTTCCATATTTTCCAATGTGAACAAATAAATTCTATGATGACTTGGAAATTCTACACCTGTGAAATGGCATCCTGACAGGATGAACACTCTCAAGCAGGAATGTTGGAAAAAAGAAATCCAAAATATTTGATGGAGAATATTATTGAACTCAGGAAAAGTAACTGGAGTTGACCATGTATTCTTCTGTCGAAACCAATAATAGTTGACGTATGCGTACTGACTATACAAAAGTGAACAGTGACACCATAATGGATTCATTTGAAATGCCAAGAACCGATGACTGCATTGACAGAAATAGAAATGCAAAATATATCGGTAAGTTTGACCCTTTCCAAGGATTCGAGCAAATTCCACTTACGGAAAGAGCAAACGAAATTTCAGTATTTGCAATTCCAGGTGGACTTTATCACTAAAGTGATGCCCTTTGATATGTGAAATTTACCATCAACATTCCAGCATTTAATGGACATGAATTCTGATCTGGATAATGTAATGCGTACATCGACTACGTCTTCATCTACAACGATACCTGAAATGATCACCGGGAATCCATTCAGAGCTTTAATTGACTCAGTGATGCAAATTTGACCAATACTTTAAGTAAAAGGGAGTTTTGTTGTGCATGTGACACATTTGAGGACATATTATGGGACAAGGCCAAGTCAAACTTCGAAGTTAAGATCAAAGCTATATCTGAATTTCCAGTGCCTATCAGTATTGGGGGAAAATAATCAACACAAACGCCGATAATTCTGTGCAACTAGTTTCGCACTTAAAGGTAGACCTGAATGCTATATACTACTTTCGGTAATCTTAATTTAATCGACATTTCAAGTACACTGCGAAAACAGGACGTACATTCACTCACTGGATTCGGAGATATGACCCTTTAAATATCAGCAAAATGCGACTTCTACGGAAACAACCGAGTGACTTTTTGTAAACAACCCAATACGCACGCGCGAGCTTGTGACGCCACAAGAGGAACCTCCTGTTGGCTAGTAACATGGCTACTCGTTGCGACAGTCAGAGCGAACATGAACCAGAATTGGATTATTCTTCCTCTTCTTTTGATGAAGGGCAAGAAGAGAGTAGTGAAAAAAGCGTTGAACCTTACCGCTATGAACCGTATACAAGTGAAGAGTCGGCATTAGAGGAAGAAAGGGAAGAAATTGAACGAGATATCGGCAACAGACTGAACAATACCGAATGGTAAGTTGGATCCGGCTTGTTTCTGAGATATTGATGCTTATTTCTCTCATTGTTCCATTTATGATTTTTTTCCCCCCGTTATATCATTTCATTCTTACATGTACAATATAAGAACAGAAACGTGAATATATACAATTCTTGCTTTATTTCAAATATCCGTATACAAATATGCATATACCCACTTGATTCGCACAATTAAGCCAAAGAACAGTCATTTTGAATTACCCTGTCCTTTGTCTGGAAAGTTCGTAAGACTTCCATGGTGACTTGCATGGCAGCATAAAGCTTTGTCAGCCATATTTTGGCACATTTGATTATAAACTTTCTTGTTGATTCAGTAGCAAATTAAATAAAATGTTCAACCTCGTAACTGTCAAAAACTTTCACCACACCAATATAACTGTTTGAATATCTCAGATGTGGTGGGATGTGTTAAACGAAACTCAGACTTCCAGATATGGTACACTCTTTAGGTAATACTGCTGATCCTTGCATGTGTTTTGTCACAAGATTTTAGTGTGTAATAAATATTTAATTCCAATAAACGCTTTACATTAGCAAGACATGCCTAAAATAACTTGCCTGGTTTTTTTTATACAGGTGTCTTTGTGCTCAGTGTCAAGTTATGCCCACAGCAGAGGAATCTCAATGCTGCCATGAAATTGCTAAAACATACGACAAAATAATTGGCTTTAGTGAAGCATTGCAGTGTATCACTGACCATCCTGTGTTCCCGACAGTTTGTCTGGACCGGTACGTACTTGAGACAGCATATTACCAGTACAGACAGCAATATGATCAACACATGGAAGACAGCAATGAGTAAGTACATTTTATTACATAGTTGAAGTCTGTCAATATTTCAGAGTTAAATAACATCTTCACCCCGACACATACATTTATCAGACATCATATCTGCTCATTAATTTGTAACAATACCATGACGTAGTTTTGAACATAAACAATTGGTAGGAAATATTAACAACTGCAAATATCTCAGTATGAAAATGAGATCCATTGAATAAATATTATAATTAGTATGTGTAATTGTATTGTCTTGATGTCTAAGTTTTTCATATCTTTTTTATCAATTTTCAGGAGGAGGCGGTATGTGGCATATCGGCAGTTTGTTCGCTGGTGTTGGGGTTTCTTGGGCAAAGAAGTCAGAGTTCCACTGCCAGCATGTGCTGTCCACAAAATAAGACAAGATTTCCCATCAGATACCTATGTTGGATTCAAATGGCCAAACTAGCTTTTGAATATCGAGATATGTGTGAAGACACAACCAGCTCTTTCTCAGGACGCTGGTACTGTGCACATAGTGGAGGAGGCAAGATGTCTCTTGGCAACTGCAAGCCAGATTCTTCATTCATATGGGTGTTCTCTGCAAGTACCTCAGCCACTTCCATCAGACTATCAACATAGCCTATAACGAATGAAATGTTATAATTAGTTGATCGATTGATGGAAAGCATTCATATGTTGCCTAATTCAGCTACTATAGTTAGATCAAAAAAGGAAAAAAAAGATTGATGATTTTTCAGTGGTAATATTTTGAAAATCAAATCTCAATATACCAGAATACTGGACCTGAAGGCATTTGAACCAATTGATGGAATTTTGATAGTATTTTTCAGTTGTTGAAGTTTATGACTTTGTATACATATTTCTTAAAGAGCTTCCACAATCCATTTATAATACTTCTTACATGTCGTGTAGAAAAGTCTACATAAGAATAAGTGCAGAACTTACAAAAAGTATTTTCCACTTTAACTTCTTTTACAGAGTATTCCCCACATTTGTACTTCGAAAAGGTAATCTGGTAACGCAGTTGTCCCTCTGATGTTGTAGCTTGCGGTTTTCGGTTGTTCTCTTCAAAATGTAATGCGGCCAAAAATGCCCTGAAATAGAAACAGAAAATATTTTCTGTAATTCTTCAAACACTTGTATACACCTTAATTCTTTCTAAAAATATATATTTTATGTTCTCTTTCTCTACATATTACTTCCATATTAAAATTTGCTTCAGGAACTTATAACACCTTTTTACTTATAAATATTCAAACACCCCAAAACAATTATGAAGAAAGAGTGGACAAAATACCTGCAAATTGTGCCATAGTAGGAAAACCCAATAAGCTTTGGGGCAAAATGATTCAGCACACTGTGGAGGCTTTCCAGCTCAAATGTTTGGTGCAGTGGGGACAGCTGTTGTATGTCCTTGGTCACTTGGCGACTGTGAACCAAATCACAAAATCTGGCAGCTGCAGCAGAACCTGAGGAAGAAATTTGTTATTTATGAAATTGTTCACCTATATATTGTTAACTTGTATACATTGACAAATCTGAAAACACTTGAGCTCAACCTGAACATTATCGAACAATCTTGCAGATATACTGGAGATACTATCTGGATTTCAAGGCTGTATATTCTGTATCTCTGCAAGCTCTGTAATTTTCAGTGGCAAAAATGTTCCTTTAAATTTAAATAAATATCAACTGCCACAAAATATTGCTATTCCCTTTAACAGCAAGAAATTAGGTCATACCTGGTGTAAGCCATTTCTTCTTGGTTTCACGTCCCACTAGATTGTCATGTAAACATTTTGGGAAGAGGTCTCCATGTCCATCATGTATATTCTGTATATGGTTCACTATTGAATGCCACTTTGCCAGCATCACAAATTTGTTACCATCAGGTGTTAATGCTGCCACCCAGTATATGTGATTGGTCACACTCCTGGTCCAAAACTTTAAATCCTTACATGCTTTCTTCTTTGCCAGCAAGTTCATCTTCTTCTTAAAGCCTGGTTAGACAAATTATTGACCTTTTTAATCACAAACTGGGGCATTTGTGCTTCATTTACAATGTTTAATCTTGGTTCATTTGTCACCTGAACAATATGGGGTGCTTTTATTTTCTCTGCCCCATTTTTTATTAAGTTGTCTAAATTTGTCAAATGTTGAAGTACATCATCTCCAAAAATTGCCATTAATAAAAAGGAAACATATTTACCTTTAGCACAGTGCCAAATGTCATAGTAGTGGGTGCAGTCTGATAAATTCTCCTTCACCCACTTTGTGACTTGTGTGTGCCTGTCTGTAATGATGGACTTGATGTGGATTCCATTTTCCTGTAACACATCACATGTGCGCTTAAGGCCCTCTAACTCCATATGATAACTACTGTTGACGTCATTGCTCTGTAAGTAAAACCAGACATTGTTTTTGTTAATTTAAAAGCCCTTTTAAAATGTTTGCTATAACATACAGAGGAAACTAGAGGTAATTGAGGCAGTTGACACTGGCTGGTAATGAACCCGCAACCATTGCATTACAAGTGCGACACTCGAACACAGCTCCCAAAGTAAAACATAACTGTACATTCAGTAACATGAAAATGTTTACGAACAATAAGTTCTTTTGAAGACTGAACAATTATACACTCTTGCATGACTACTTTATTCACCCACTACCCTATTGAAATAGACTCTGTATCTGATAATATATTGGTATTGCTGATTACCTGCACAATTTCCATATTGACTACTTTCCCAGTATTTACGTCAACAGTAGAATAAATCCCAAACTTGGCAGTATGACCAGGTGAGTCAATACGACCATCTCCAGCTACAACAATACTACCACCAGCACGCCTCACTTCCTCAAAGTAGCTCTCTTGATTCTGCTTCCAAAAATGTGTAATTGTTGGCTGGAGATAGTACCTTTGGTGTATATAGAAAGTGTTTATGTTGGTATGGGCCATTTTCGGGAATTCAAAAATTCTCAAAGCTTGTGAGGGAATGGCTCCAGCAAACAAAATAGTGGCTGAAAGCTGCAGAATTCCAGCTGGAATGGATCCAACGAAGGGCTGGCTATTCCAGGATCTCTTGTGATTACAAAAATCACATTTCTGGATAATGTTAATAAAAGTTCCCATTCTGTGGTTAATATGTCCTTGTGCTTCATTTCCACAGTTAACACAACATTAAACAGGCTTAGGAGGGCACTCTCTGCTACTAAGAACTTCCTTTCTTGATGAGTTGACTTTTGTCTGTAAGAAAAATAAACATTTATTGTATGATACAGACTTCATATAAAGTTGGAAATAAAAATATATATACTAACAATTCATACCACAAAATTAGTCCTAGGACATAAATGCTGAACTATGCTTCATTTTCTCTCTAGGATTTTGAAATTGATAAAATCAGCAAAAAAAATAACTAGAAACTGCACCTTTTGAGTTGATTGTAACTACAAATCATCACCATAATGTATGATATTTACTTACTTGGGCTGTATTAGGTTTAAAAGAAAAGGAAAATGTTTAACACTAGAAGATGCAGTTCAATTCATTAATTAGCATCATTACTTCAAAGCATTTTTAATGTCTGAAAGATAAATTTAGCTGAGGTTGTACTGCAATGCATAATACTGATGAAATGGTCATATGAAGCTTTGTATAAAGAAACTTGATTACATACATTTATGTAAAATATTTTCCACCTCAGTATTATTACACCAATGAAACCTGACCATATTAATGTGTGGCAGCTCACACACACACACACACACACACACACACACACACACACACACTAACATATAAAAGAAACAATCATTCATAAAGTAATGAAATAAAAAGAAGACAATTTGCAAAAGTTAGAGATAATATATTACCCGTTCTCTCTCCCTCTTCTTGTACGCCGCTCTCGGGCACTTGGATGTCTGGTCTGAACTGTTGGATGTGGTGGGTGGGTGGCTTTCATCCGCATCAGGGCTGTGAGCACGCTTTGCTCGTGGCATAATGGATGGTACTGCGTTAGGGAGAAGAGTAGCTTTTTTCTTTATTCCAAACGTAGCCATCAAACTCTGACTGGGCCCAAAAGAATCGGGTTGAAAATGCTCACTACAGACTGTAGCATGTTTTGAAGGCTCCTTCCAATCCGCTCTTGTCAGCCGCACAAACCGGGACCAAAGTCCTTTATATTTACTGTCCGAGGGAAACAAGTGCAATGAAACACCATCTTTTGGTGTATTGCTACATTCACCAACGATACACCTCTTGCCCATACCGAGTAATACACGCAATCAGAATAAAATCCAGAGACGCTTCACGCTTGACAATGATAAAACAATGGTTCCTATCAATGCGGGGTTCCTCTTGTGACGTCACACTGTCTGGTGTCACGGAAACTGCCGAAGTTGTACTTGGCTTACGGGGAATATTAATGACATGTACATTTAAACTAAATATCTCGCAATCCGTTTATCGCATAGGGTAGATATTTTCAGATGCTATATAAATCATGATGTTTAATAATTTAGAGTTAAGTGATACAGGGGTCTCAGGTCTACCTTTAATGTATACTTCTTCAGGCACAAAATCTTTTGAAAGAAACAGATGACGTCTTTATATTTTAAAATAACAATTACGTCATTACGTAACGTCATAAATGATATATATTATCATAACAATTATATATATATATATATATATATATATATATATATATATATATATATATATATATATATATATATATATATATGACAGGATCGAAAAGATACACGAGTCTCTAATGAAACCTGAATCAGTAAATAATAAAATAAAATAGAGACAGTCATACATATAATTATATTGTTATAAAGGATATACAATTTATCAATTTTTAAAAAATAATAATAATTTATACAATTTTATATAGTGCATTGGTAACAAGGTTATTAGGATATAAAGTATCTAACTTACGAATCCTTATAAAGTTTCTTTTATGAGTCTATTCATGTCTCCATGCACAGTATATATTGGCATGAAAGAAAAATCGAGTAGAGAGTGATTATTGGTAATAAAATGTGTTGAAATATTAGAGGAAAACTGAGGATCATAATATATTTTTTATATGAAAGCAATCATTATTCATTCTCTTAGAAACTTGTTGAAGTGTTTGTCCAACATACTGCATGTTACATTTTTTACAGGTTATCAAATAAATCGCATCAGCTGATACGCAATTAGTTATAACGTAGAGAAAATACCTCTTTTGTATTAGCGCTACTGAAAGAAGTGCCTATCAGTGACATGCATCTGATGCGTTAGTTATGCTTGGACATTAGTGGAAATTTTGCTCTACATTTTCCATACTGATGAAATCATCACTGGTTCGTTGAGTAAAATGTTGTCAGAAGGATTTTGCTAAACGTCATTCTTAAGGATGTACCAGTTCTTCCAAATCAAGATTTCAGTCCATCACTGAAACTTTCAATTGATGCAAGTAATGTAGGTGCTAGTTGGGTATTGATTCAATAAGACAAAAGAGCATGTTCATCCAGTGTGCTATTTTTTTTTAAAAAAAAAAGAAAAAATATCCACCAGAGATATTGTCCCATTCTAGAAAAAAATGTTTGGTTTTGATATTGGCTTAGCAACACTTTTAAGTGTATTGTATTCAGTGATCACAGTGCCCATTCTATAATTAACAAAATGAAAAACAATAATCAGAGATTGTTAAGGTGGAGTTTGATTTTGCTGGAATATAACATTGACTTGAGACGAATCATGGGAAAGGATTTGATTGCAGATGCACTTTCAGGTGTATAGAAGTAATATATTGCTTTGCGTCTATTTTGCGTCATTCACAAGACATTTTTTTATATTTAATTTTAATTTTATAGTAACGTATGTGTATGTAAAAAAGCTTCATTGTACACATCGTTTTACTTTTTCTTTGCGTCGGGAAGTATTATGTTTATTTAATTTGTGTTGTGTGATTGACTTTTGTCAATAATTGAGGGTAGAAGTTTGAGCCAACCTGAGTGGTGGTTTTTACGGTAACATGTTTATATGGGTTCAAGACCTATTGAAGTATTCTAGATTATGACCTTAGTAGATTCTAGAAAAGAATTGGTTTACAGTTTGGGGTAATTTTCCAGTAAGATGATGGAATTGTTCAGAAAATGTTATTTCGACATAGGTCAAGGGGGGATGTATATACAGTTGTCTACACCAGATTTATTTGTTCCTGTTATAAGATGTGTCTGGTGTAATTGATCTTGTAACTGTTTCAGTTATAATTTGAGAGGAATTATGTATTTAAATTATACGTTGAAATTACAAAGCGCCTATTGAATTTTGGACGAAATCATTGCTTTGTGTTTACTGTGAATTCATGCAAAGACATTGCAAATTTATTGGTATATCAGCACATTTAAGAGTTTTGGCACATCAACACATTCAAAATTTATTCGGAAATTAAAAATTGCTAAGTCAACATCCTGAGATAAGGTCAAGGATGAGAAGGATTTTCAGGATTACTTGCATGATATTGACTCCAGTGATGGGTTCAAATGAAAACAGGCACTGACTGCAAATGATACAAAATTAGATGATGCTGTGTACACCTGATTTACACTGTGATGTTTACAAGCTTTTTATATTCCTGGAAAAATTTTCAAAGTTTATGTGGAGAAAATGGCAAAAAGCATGTATAATGACTCTGGTTTCACGGCTATCTTATATAGCTTTGGAGATTCCAGCACTGACATGGAACAAAACAAAATTCGTTGTCAGGAAAGATTCTGAGAATCAGTCTAAACAATATATAGTGATATTTGTCTAGTGTGCCACAATCTGCAAATGTTATAATCATCTCATTTTGGAAGTTTTGCTTTTAAATTTTTGTAACCCATTATATTCATGTTTGGCAATGATTAACCTTACTGAAATTATTTGTTTACATTCTACTGTAACTCAACTCATCTATGGGTCATTCTATCTAGTGACAGGAGAATAAAAAAAAAACAAAAAAAACCCCACAAGTTTTGACTTTGTTCTTTCTTGAAATAAATGTTAATACATTTAAAACAAAGAAACCCTGTTTAATTATTTTTTTAAAAAGCAAACAATAAAACTAGATTGTAACCACTTCAACACAAAACGCAGTGATGAAAAACACAATATCTTAAACTTACAAAGGTGTAAAGAAACCATATTAATTGTTTCTAACTAGCTCTTTGTTATAGTTTATCCTGAAATTAAAGGTAACTTATAAAGAGAAACAAAATACATCGTTATAAAGAGTTAAAGCTTCACAGTTAATTTCAGCATGATTACAAAATGAGAATTCGCCAATGTAACCTGCCACTGCCCTCTACTTTGGCCTCCTTCTGTCAATTTCCATCCCATTATTTGTTTCTTTATAGGTTCCTCAGCAACTCATGAAGACAATGTTTTTGTACCTCGTTGTGCAGTTTTTAATGATCAATCAAGATGGACAAAGATCCTGAGAAGGTACTGCTATTATTTTCCTCCTCCTAAAGCTTAAATGTGATGAAAAGTAAATTGTTTTATTGCTTCAATGGAAGGCAGGTCTGGTAAACGTATACAGGGCTAACAAAAACGATGCCACTGACAACCTTAGTATGTATCGCTGTGTACCTCTTTTGACTTGTACATTAACTAAATCTTTCATCCCATGCTTGATCAGGGATTCCAAACTTTTATGAAAGTCATCTTGCCCAGGTCAAACTGACTGGAAAATTGAACTTGCCCTGGGAAACATGAACTTGCCAAAACATAATAGCTCAACATGAGTATTAGAAAGAAAAATAAACAAGATAAAATATGTGATATGTTAAGGAAATCATCACCTTAAAACAAGATGCCTATAATTATATTTATACAAAACAATATTTATGCCAGTAATATATGTAGATAAATATGTAGATGAGAAAGAATTAGAATGCAGATATAGTTGGAAGCGCAAACAAAGCCATGTACGTGTATATTGATAGAGAAATGGATTAGTAGAAAAGGATTTTAAAAGTAATGAGAGAGAGAAAGTTATCAAAACTATTATCACAAACTTGACACTTTGTCTACCTTGAACTGAAATTAAACAACCAATAACAAAACTGTGTTAATTTAATTTTAATTGTGGTTTAATAACATTTTCTTTATCTACATTTCCATTTAATATCAAATGATATGCAGAATTAAGTATCCATCCAGAAAACAACACAACGTGAAAATGTGTGGATGATCAAAATATAAAAAAGAATCAGTGATTTCATTCTGCTTTTTCTCTGGGTGTGTTGGTGTCAATTCATGTCTACTTCAGCTTCCTCATTAGTAATTAGCATCTGGTCATCTTCAAATTAGCAATTAGTATCTAGTCATCTTCAAATCGGAAAGATGCATCAAATTATTTGACATGAAGACTTCTGAGAATGATTTGAGAACACTTTTTAATCCATTTAATGGTTTGCCAAGCAGTAAGTATCCACTGGGTTCCTTCAACTAGCACATAAACAACACATCATAAATACCACTTGTGGCTGCTACATTTTTCTAGCATCAATCACACATAAAACAAAATCATCACCTTGGTTAATCGTGAAAGATGAGTGCATCTTATTTCTAAACACATCTGTCAAATAAATCTCACTAAAGTCATGTTACATGTACTAATAATTACCGATAATTATGCCAGATCACACTAACATCAGCAACATGCATCAAAATGATCTTTGAAAATGTGACTGTTTCTAACATCAACCTGTAAGGTGATAAAATGCGTAAAGCTAGCTTTAATATCTCAGGGAATCAAAGTCAACAAATTCCAGATGTATACAGATTTTAAGATTAAAATGTAACTGCTAAGTAAAAATATAAATATTTATTCCTTATTTGTTGAAACTTGTTTTAAAAAGAAAATATTTGTATTATCATGTCTTTGTGAGAAAATGTGACATAACTGGACATAAAAATGACATAATATACACAATAAATGAAACAATCTGTGGCTAGTTATTGAGAAGAAGGTGGTACCTATAAAAACAAGATAAAGGTAATGATATACATATTCAGGCTATAAAATTACAGAATAAACAGCATTACAACTTAAAATGACCCCTGGACAATAAAAGAGCTTGCACAGAGCTACAGTATTGTTTTATATATTTAACCCAGACAGCCAACATTTAATAAAAAAATCAGCAACATGCATCAAAATAAAATTTTGAAAATCAAGGTGATAAACTGCCTGAAGCTACCTTTAACATCTAAAGGCATCACAGTCAACAAGTTCCAGGTATATACAAATATTAAGATTAAAATGTAACTGCTAAGTTAAAATAAAAATCTTTACTCCTTATTTGTCAAAACTTGCTTTAAATCTTAAGTATTTGTATCATGATGTCTGCCTAAGAAAATGTGACTGACCTTGACTACAAAATGGAAATTATATATTATACATAATAAACTGTGGCTAGATATGTAAATAATGAGTGGTGTGCTGATAAACACTAAATAAATATCATGATATACATACTCTGGTTAGATTTCAGGGCATAAAAATACAGAATATAAAGTATTACAAACTAACCATTACCCCTTGTCAAGAAAAGAGCCTGCACAGAGCTACAGTAATGTTTTATATGTACAAGAAGCATGTGGTACGTATAAACACTATACAGAAATAATGATATACATAATCTGGTGAGATTTCATGGTATAAAATTAAAACTGCAGAATATAAAACATTACAAACTAAACATAACCAAGTACGAGAAGAATGCAGTGCCTATAAAACTAATTAAGGCAATGATATACATATTCTGGCAAGATTTTAGGCAATAAAAGAATAAAAAGCATTAAAACTTAAAATGACCCCTCGTCAGTAAAAGAGATTGCACAAAGCTAAAGTAATGTTTTATATATTTTGCCCAGGCAACCAACATTAACAAAATATCTTGGATCTCACTCTCTCAACTTTTTTGTTTACTTTCACATGGGTAAGCGCCTTTCAAACTTGAGCATATCCAAGCCAGAACTGAGCTTGTCCCACGATTTGGGCAAGTGAATTTGTAAATCCCTGAACATGTGCACTCTGATGAAACAATTCCTCATAAAACTTCACAAGTGAATGACTCTTTCTCCAGTATGAAACATCTGTATATTTGAAGACTTTTACCTTCATCAAATATTTTATCACAACCTTGATACTTTGCTGTAGTATGTATCTTCATGTGTGCATTCCAGTTTCCACTATGACTAAACATCATATCACATAACACTTAATTGTCTGTCTCCACTGTTTCCACTTATGCAGTTTTAGCTCTCCACTCTAAACATTTCAGCATATATACATCATGTGATTTTAACCAGTATGGGTCCTCACTTCATATATCAATGGTTTTTATCCAGTATGGGTCCTCACCTCATACTTAAATGGATTATATCCAGTATGGGTCCTCACTTCATGCTTTGTATCTTGTATGGGTCCTCATGATCATCTTTGATATTTGCAACAACTGCACCCTGTATCGCAGACTTCAAACTTACATGGTTTTTCTTCATTGTGAATCCTCATATGCTTTGATACTAGAGTTCCACTGCTAATAAACATTTTATCATATAATTCACACTTAACCGGTTTCTCTCAATGGTTCTTCATCTGTTGGTATATATTTCCACTCTCAATAATCATTTTATCACATACTTTACATTTAAAAATTTTACTCCACTATCCTCGTGTGGTTTTAAATTTCCACTATAACGTTACATTTTATCACACACTTCACAGTTAATTGGATTTCATCCAGTATGCATCATCAGGTGCAATTTTAAATTTCCTCTCTGACTAAGCAATTTATCACACACTTCACACTTAATTCGTTTTTCTCCAGTATGAATCCTCATATGGCTTTTAGACTTCCACTGTAACTAAATATTTTACAACATATTTCACACTAAAATGGTTGTTCTCCAATATGCATCCTCATGTGTAGTTTTAATTTAGACTCCCACTCCGACTAAACATTTTATCACGTATCCCACACTTAAACGGGTTCTCTCCCATGTGCACCTTCAGATATTCACTCCGACTAAACATTTCATCACACACTTCACACTTGAATGGTTTTTCTCCAGTATTCATCCTCATGTGCAGTTTTAGACTTCCACTCTGACTAAACATTTTATCACACTTCACACCCAAGTAGTTTTTCTTCAGCATGAATCCTCATGTGGAACTTCAGATTTCCACTGAGACAAAACATTTTATCACATACTTTACGCTTTGAGAAGTTTTCTCCAGTATGAATCTTTATGTGAAGGCTATGTCCACCATTGCAACTAAATGTTTTATTACATATTTCACCCTCAATTGGTTTTTCTCTGGTATGCATCCTCGTGTGCTGTTTTTTAGTTCCACTGCCAATAAACATTATATCACATCACTCTTAATTTGCAGTTTTAAACTTCCACTCAGTCAAAACATTTTATCACACACTTCACACTTAAATAGTATCCATCCATCCATCATCCATCCATCCATCTGGTACGTCGTTGCAGTTACCCTTGACTAATACATGAAGATGGTGCATGGGAGAAAAAAGAATGAACAGAGCATTAAAACCTGTCCCGCTACCGTGACGGCAAAGAAGTGTACTTTCACTAGCATTGCTTTGGGAATCATTAGGTCCTACTCGTAGCTGGCTTATACCCTAGAAGGCGAGTTGAGATAGCTCCTGCTTGAAGGATACCATGCTAGGAGCTTCTACAAGAGTGTTTGGTAAGTAGTTCCAGGTCCCAATGATACAGGGAAAGAAACTGAACTTATAGCTGTTTTAGAGGTAGATAAGTGCTGATATTTCATGTTGTGGTGTGCTCTAGTTCTGCTTGAAGCAAGAGTCAGATAATGGTCAGCAGGAATATCAACAAGGTTGTTGGTGATCTTTTATAGCATAGCTAACCGTGCTTTGATCCTTCTGGATTCTAGTGATTCCCAGTGGTCCGACACTGGGACGGCGCTGCTGGTATTCCTATACCTATTCATGGTATATTTAGCAGCCCTTCACTGTACCATCTCAAGCTCGTGTATCTGATCCTTGGTATAGGGGTTCCCAATGGTTCAGCATTTGTCGAGACCTGGCCTCATGAGAGAGAAGTATGCAGTGCTCTTTATTTGCTCATTACCTATTCCAAGGTTGGGTCAAAGAATCCTTAAGGTACCGTTCCCTTTGTTAACTATCTTGTCAACATAGTGTTTCTATGACAGGTCCTTGCATATTTCCACTCCTAGGTACTTTTTAACATCCTCTGTATTAAGCATGTGCCTCTTGAGCAGATAGCTGGAGATTATTGGAGACTTCGTTCTGCATACTCAAAAGATGCTACATTTCTCTGGATGGAAAGCCATATCCCATATTCCCCCCCCCCCTCTGCCAGTTTAATCAAGTCATCTTGGAGGATCTTGCACTTGCTCTCAGCATTCTCAGCATTGATCTGTCGATAGACTATACAGTCATCTGCAAACAACCTGGTATTGGACTGAACGGTAGGTGGAAGGTCATTAATGAAGACCAGAAGAGGATGGGTCCCATTACACTGCCTTGAGGCACACTGATGATGACTGGAAATGGTTCAGATGTTGCTCCATCAACTGTAAGTCTCTGCAACCTGTCTGTCAGGGAGTCTCTGATCCATGACAGTGTTACCCTGAATTCCATTGTTGTCCAATTTATGAAGAAGTTCACGGGGCACACAATCAAAGGGCTTACTGAAATCAAGGACCACAAGGTCGTACTGTTTCCCTCTGTCTAGGCCTTTAGACAGCTCATCCACAGGTGTTAGTAACTGGGTTTCGCAGTTCCTCCTGGCGCGGAAGACACGCTGATAGTTTGTATGGATATGGTATGCATCCAAGTCATGTATCATGTTGCTAACAATGATGTGCTCCAGCAGATTGCAACAGATGTATGTTTTGGTGCCGGGATGGTAATTGTCAGCTTTGTATCTTTCCCCATTCTTGAATATGGCTGTCATGTTAGCAGCATTCCACACTGCCAGTACTAATCCAGTTGAAAGGCACTTTTGGAATATGTGGCACATGCACGGAACGCACTCTTCTGCCAGTTCTTTCTTTCTGGTGAAGAAGAGGTCAAGGATATTTGAGGAAGATTCTGTGATTCTTAAACATTGTATGATGGAAAATTTTGGTCAGGGACCCGCCTAATGTACAATGGAATTTTGTGAACAATGCTCTTTCCAGAGTTTGCTGGGTGAATATGCTTATAATCTTACTCAGGAAGCATTGACAAAGCAGAAATAAGCAATATGAAGGCTGCAAATCATCTTCTGTTAATATAGAAAAGTCTGGTGAGAGAAATGAGGAAGTAACTGACTGCTCTGAAATTTGACGCTCACTCGGATTTCTAATACTGACTAACTACCTGTGTAGCATGTTTTCTTATTTTATACATTATTATTTTATTATTTATACTTATTACTATCAAATACATAAAGTTTACATCAATTTTCATACTTTACATAATGTGGCAGTCACGTTGGTGTAACCGCAATTCGTCCGACTTTACTGTGTGGAGATAACGTCGATTTATTAAAATTTTTAACAATATACTAATTAAAAATAAATAGTCTGCTGAATTTAGAACTGACATTTTATCGTGCTGTCATAGTTTTGACTTAAATTTGTCAGATACGTAATGCAAACAAACAGGAAGATGCATTGCCATAATGACGTAAGTAGTACAGATACTGAGTGACGTCATTCCCGTGGCTCGAAAATATGTAATTCTGCCAATTTACCTCGCGTTTTTGACCAAAATCGGCACACCATGTATCAAACTCATAACGTTTCAAACTACAGATGCGCAATTTTAATAGAAACGATCAACAGCTTACGAGGTATAAACTTCTGGACCGCTAATTTGTCAATTATTGCTATACTTAGATTTCAATTTTTGGATAGCTCCTGGCGAAATATCTTGGGGTTTATAGGGAAAAATATAAATTCGTAACACATTTTTTAATCGGGAGATCTTCCTATATCACACGTCAAATTTAAATTTTTAATTTTTTTTTTTTTTTTCTTTCATCTACTTGAAATATTTTATCCATCAAATGGCTGAGCCTAACTCAAAGAAATGCAAGCTTGAAGACAATGACCGAGGTCGTGGCAAGTTTCAGGGTTTCAGGATGATTGGATTAAAGTCTTCCTTGGCATTGTAGATGTGTCCAAGTTAGGACCTTTCCATGCTTTTTTAAATATATGCAGTAAAGACATTATATTGTTGGCGTAGGGCAAATATAATCTGTAGGAACACTTCAGGACAAAACTGCATGAAAGAAATTTTGAAATCAAGAAGAGCGCATCCATCAAAAGCTTCTTTGCTCAGCCAAAGCAGGAAAATAATAGTGTTATAAGTAAAAAGAATGAACTAAAGTTTCAGAAATGTAAACAATTAAGTAAATATGTGTAAAAATACTTTGTGTATACCTTTTGTTGTTTAAAAACTGTTGATCTTATATAATGTATGAATACATTTTATCATATAAGTTTTTTTTTGTCTTTGTAAGGTTTCTATTGCTCTGGCGTACATGTTTTCATCTCAAGGGGTTGACACCTATGGGTTCAGGTTACCCGACCGACCCTAGTGTTTAGCCTCCGACCCTAACGTTTTTTTCTCTCGCTAAAAAAAACAAAAACGAATTTCGCCGAGTCGACAGCCCCGTCTGCGACGATGACTATTTGTACCGATTTAGACAATACCAATGTAGCAATCGGATTACTCGGTTTTACTGGCTCATTTGCTTGTAAAACGGACATGCGCAGCGGTGAACAACAGCAAGAAGCGTCCCTTCCACTCTACTGGAATCAGGCCACAATTAATAGTTCCGGGTACGAATGTAGTCCCGGTCTATTTTTAGAGCATTTTTTTTTTTTTTTCCTGTCTCCTTTTGGTGGTGATACAAGAGTTAGATTTAGGCATTCTTGGTATGGATTTAAAGGCAATTGTTTATTCTTTAGAATATGAGCTTATGATGTGGTTGTCTGTGAGTGTTTCGGCAACAGAATACAGTGAGTAATAAGGTCTTGGTGATGATCCGGAAGTGAAATCTGTGTTCCATTGCACGTTGGTTTGTTTACAGTCAAGCCTTTCAAAAAAATGCCAGTGAACCTTTGACAAGAACTTCACAGTGAACTCATCTTTGAAGGTATTTTAGATTAGCATATGATTTGTATTGATTGTCACACAGTGAAAAGTTCGGTACTGAGAAACAAATGTAGAGAATATATACTAAAATTAATTGTGTTCCATGTCCTACTCGCTGTGAACTTTAATAACTACCGTCACAGCAATGGTGGCAATTATTTATTGTCTGTGAATCATGATTGGACATTCATGGACCTGTTTCAGTCAAAACACCCAATCAGCCTGAATGAAGACCCGTTTCGCCAACAGCTGCAGACAATGACGGATACGAGGTTAGAAATGTCTCTAGTATAAATCAAGTCTGACACACATGTAGATGGTATTAAGCAAACTAAATTCACCATGCTGATTTTATATAAAACACACATTCATTCCATGCAGGAAACTGAAATAAAACTACCCATTTAAAATAGTGTCAGACATATGTAAATGTCACTCCCAGAATTCTGATTTAATTTTAAATATAAATAATTTAAAGATGGCTTCTTCCATTGAAGAGCTTGAGCATTTAATAATTAACACATTGAGCTTATTATAATATCTAGAATCACATAACATGCTTGGCGTCACATTTTGATACATACTTTGTAGGTAAAAGAAATCCAAATAGTTTGTACACCAAGTTCATTGCGTCAGTTTCCGACATCAGTGTTTTCCATGCAATCTGACACACATGATACTGCAGGGCAATAAACATAATTTTATTTTCAATTGATACAGGTCGACAGCATTATGCAGGTTGGTGAAGTTGTGAATCTGTTTGGAATCAAACATGTAAAATTTCAATGTCAAAGGCAGATGGATGAAAAAGATGGACTGGTCGAGGTTATTTCCACTGCAGCTAGAGATGCAATGAAAAAGACTGTCAATGCATTTGAAATTTTAATGTCTGGGAGAAGAGCTTTTCTGCCAAAAAGAGAAACCAGGTAACTGAACTTCATATTGTCCTTTTTCTAAAACTTTAATCCAATTGTCTGACGGTATATTCTGAACTGTGTGTTATATAAATGGAACATTTTTGAATATTTTGGCATACAGTACATTGTTTGAACCAATCATGTGTATTTAAAAAAATGTTTTAGTAGTGTAAGACAAAGAATCCGGTATTAATAATTTATTCATTTCTGAAACTAAATCAGCCCATATCAACATTTTGTAAGCGCAGTGTGCTTTGGTTGAAAATTATGGCAACTTAAGATACCACTCTTTCCAATTCAACTTTAAAAGCAAATTGATGAAAGCTGATAAAACTTGGTTAAGAAAGTCTATCTACTATCATCTCTAGACACATGGTGATAAACCATTTTAATGAAATCACCATGTGTTTGGGGTAATTCTGACAAAAAAGTGCATTGCAAACTAATGTCATCAGCAAATAGCCTTATGTTGGATTCGATGTCAGAGACTAGGTTGTTGATATAAATTAAGAAGAGGATAGGTCCTAAGATGGATCCTTGTGGGACAATGACTGGTGTTTTCCAGCCTGATGTTGCATTTATTAAATATGACGTGCTGCTATCACTTACTATTTATAAATGTTTCTCTTCTTTTATAGCAAAGGTATGAAAGATAAACTCAACAATACGGATGTACTATACAATGACCTCGTAGAATGGTGTGTTAGAATAAAGTTGGACTTCCCAAAGTCTGTTGCAGCTGTGCAGGGAGCATACTTTGTTCGGTATATACCAATACATGTATGAATTCCTGTTTTGGCGGGTTTTTTTGGTGTATGAAATACTGTACAAAGATTCATTTATCAGTGTATTGGTGCCAGGCGATATGTTTATACATGTTTTAATATTCCTATCTGACACAAGACGGAACATTTTGAAACCAAGAGGGTTAAACTTTTGTTTTTCATGTTGTTTTACACCATTTCTCAGCACATCATTTAGGCTATATATGGTGACCAGTTTTAATGGTTAAGACCTCAAACAACTGAGTAGAACCACAGTCCATCCATATGTAACTGACAGCATCAAAATAATGCAACAGCAGTATCTATCTATTCTTGGAATATTTAAATGAAAATCTATAATTTATACAAAATTAAAAAAAAAAATATTTCTTTTATTTAACATTAAAAACAAACAAAATGAAATCTCCTCTTTTTTTATAGAACATACAAAGCTGTAGTGTGTAAGTAAGGATGTGGTGGTAGATTTTAGGAAAATGTACATAAACACTATAAATCTGGCATCTTGTGAGAAAATGGAATATAAATATTGATTTAAATTTTAAAAAAACAATGTGAAATAAATTGAAAGTTATGTGACCTAGTGACCATTAAGAAGGCAGTTGTTTTTTAAAATAATGTTTCACGATTTTCTGACACAGTTTGTTTCAAAAATTAATGTCATTAATGTAAACATGGAGCACTCTTCCATTTTCTTACTATGAGCCTATAGTATATTAATTAATAGTGCTAAATGTTTTGTATTGTGTGTTTATTTTATAAATATATTAAATACTAAACTATTAAATATATACACTTTATGGAATATGTACATCTTCCATAACCTCTGCATTTGTGTAGCCTGCCAACACTGCTGTGCAGGGCTGGATTAAGACATTTAGAGGTCCTAAGCACCGAAAAGATTATGGTGCCCCCCCCCCCCCAACATGTAATTTAAAAAAACCCAGTAATTTCTCATTTTGTTTCTGGTGCCCCTGCTTTGCTTTGCCCTAAACTTGTGCTTAATCTGCCTAGACTGCATACACATTTTAGGACCAGATGTTTAAAACACCCACTCGCATATCATGCCTACGCCAAGAATAAGAACTATTAATGCATATTCAGTTGAAATAAGTCAATTATTATAACAAGAAGAACCTTTTAATAATTAATGTTACTTTTAAACGAAGATATTAAATGAAGATATTAAATGCTTTGAAGAATGTAGCTTTCTTACTACGTAAATTACATATACTTCTCACAAAAAATTTAGTCCCCCTCTGGAAGGGCCACCCGTCTTATAAGGCTACTTTCCCGGTGCAGAAGGGGTGGCCGTATAATAGGGGGACCATTGTAGTTTTGTTTTTCCATGTTAAATGTGTACATTAAAACAAACAGCCAGCAAATTAAAACAAATAAAACAGATAATGGTGTTGTTTGTGAGTTGTCATCATAAACTCCAGAGGTCCAAATCCACTTGAGCCTGTCTGTGAGAAAATTGCCATTTGTTTGCTGAAGGTTCTTGGTTCTACACTCGAAAATGGACTGAAGAGCACCTGGTGTCTTCTTCCATCAGCAAAACTTAACTGCCGAGGGTACATAAATACATAAAAAATGCTTCTTACGGTGGAATGTTTACTCGCGGTGAACCTTAATTATAATACACATACCTGTATTTGTGAAGAAAAAAAAAGCCTACAGACCTACCCTACTATTTTTGGTTACATAAACCTGAACCACACACATAATTTTTTTGGCCTTATCACTACCCTCACATGTTGTTTTAGACTCAAATTTAAACATTATCACATACTTTAAACTTGAATGCTTTCACTCCAGTATGCATCCTCATATGCAGTTTTAAACTTCCACTTCGACTAAACATTTTATCACACACTTCACACTTAAATGGTTTCTCTCCAGTATGAATTCTCATATGGTCATTTAGCCCTCCACGGTGACTAAACATTTTATGACACACTTCACACTGAAATGGTTTTTCTCCAGTATGCATCCTCATGTGCCGTTTTAAATTTCCATTCTCACTAAACATTTTATCACATACTTCACACTTAAATGGTTTTTCTCCAGTATGCATCAACATGTGCTTTTTTTTAGTTCCACTGTCAGTAAACATTTTATCACATACTTCACACTTAAATGGTTTCTCTCCAGTGTGTGTCCTCTTGTGCAATCTTAGACTTACTCTTTCATTAAACATTTTATCACATACTTCACACTTGAATGGTTTCTCTCCAGTATGTATCCTCATGTGGTTATTCAAACTTCTACTGTGACTAAAAATTTTATCACATACTTCACACTTAAATAGTTTTTCTCCAGTGTGAATCCTCATATGGTCACTTAGACTTCCACTGTGACTAAACATTTTATAACATATTTCACACTTAAATGGTTTTTCTCCAGTATGCATTCTCATATGCAGTTTTAAATTTCCATTCTGACTAAACGTTTTATCACAAACTTCACACTTAAATGGTTTTTCCCCAGTATGCATCCTCATGTGCCGTTTTAAATTTCCATTCCGACTAAACATTTTATGACACACTTCACACCTAAATGTTTTTTCTCCTGCATGCATCATGTGCTGTTTTAAATTTCCACTTCGTCTAAAGATTTTATCAAATGAATCACATGTAAATGGTTTTTCTCCAGTATGCATATTCGAGTACCGTTTTAAATCTCCGCTCCATCTAAATATTTTATATCACGCTTCACACTTAAATGGTTTTCTCCACTATGCATCCTCAATGCTGTTTTAAATGTCCACTCTTGACTAAACACTGATAATACACTTAAATGGGTTTACTCCAGTATAGTCCAACGCTGTATTATCGCGGGCTCTATATTATCGCGGCAAACGGGATTTTCCGAATAATTTTGGACATACGCCGTCTAGCGGTTGTTTACAGATGTAAAGCTGTAGCAGTAAGGATTCAAATATCTTACAGCACAATTTCCTCTAAAATGTCAACATTTTTTTATAACTTTACGATGAAAGAGAATGAAGATCAAGTTTTGTAAAGTTCATGCAATTACGTTGATCGTCATATAAAAAAATCCAGTCGAACATGCTATACCTGCATTGGCTTTGGTTACGAAATATATTCAGTGTATCGTCTGATGTTTGATGATTATAGGTCATATACTGATGGTGACATAGATGTTCTTACAAAGTCAAGGTTGCAATTTTCATTTCATGATAGCCAATATGGACCAACATTCACAAAATGTTGTTGCTGATCATATTTCTCGTACGTACATAATAATATAATAACAGTTAAAATTTCTTTAAATCTGTAATATTTTAATAATAATAATAATAATAATAATAATAATAGTTGTTATATAGTTACATTTCTTTGCCCATTTTGCATTTAAAATTCATATAAAGTTAAATAATTGTTGCATTTAATTTGTAATATTGTTATTCATGGATTTCGCATGGATTTACACTTGAATTACATTTGTGTGTTGGATTTTATCATTGGATCCTTTCCTTTATTGTGGAAATACTAAACCAGTACAAACGTGGACATTTATTCTCATAGGTAAGTGGTATTTTACTTTTATTATAATACTTGTGTGCTACCATACGTAAGTTGAGCAAATACCGCGATAATATAGAGTTGTTCCCCCATGGTACGTTAATCTGGGTCAGCCATCGTATGCTGTTTTATTTACATTTGAGCTCTTCGTTTGACAAAGATTTTTTATAGGAATAGAAAGAGGGAAAGTCATTGAAACTTGACAAATTAAAAGTAAGCAACAATATCAAAACAGTTTTAATATGTAGCCTGGGACGCTGTATTATCGCGGTACATAATGTTCTTAAAGAAAAATAATTTCCCCAAAGGGGGCGCTCACCAGTTATCCTATAGTTTTGAGAGAGTAAGGTGAAGTTGTTTGCATTTAAAGCATGCACAGCGGAGAGAATGTTGGCATACCTTTATGCTACTTTGATGTAATGTGGCTGACAAATCTTATGGATATTGTACTTTTGGAAATTGTAAATGATCTTAGCACACTGATAACTAAAATGACTGCTCCCTTGTGCTCCAAAAATCAGCCTGAATTTGTCTAAAGTACACTATTCTTAGTAGATTTTAAAATAGGGAAAATGAATTTTGCCAGACTAGACAATACCAGCTTCTGAAAGTGCAATGAATGAATTACCAAATATATAAAATGTAAAAAAAGTTATCGGCTCTTTTTTTACAATTTACCTCTGAAGTTCAGGAAGTGAAAATGACCAAATGGAGCTAACACTTTTTGAAAGGTGCACATCTGGAGTAAGGCCAAGCTGTATACTCTATAACCCATATTACACCCATCAATCATACACCAAAATAAAGGGAAGTAAAGGTTCTTTGAACACACCTAAGATATACAAGGTCTTTTTTAAATAGACAGTATCACTAGTGAGGAAACCCGGAGGAAGTCTTTTTCTTTAAAATTCTAACTATGCAAAATGCGAAACTGTAGAGCGCCACCTAAAGCTTCACAGCACACGTTAACGCCATTTTTCTTTTTTTGCTCGCAATTCAAGAACAACAACACTTGCGTGACTCTAAAATGAACGCATGCGCACTTTGAAACTGTTTATCGGTGTCATTACAGAACATCACATTTAGATGGTTGTCCCTGTACTGAGTACAGTTCTGTCCGCACAGCATCGCAAACTATATCTATGTCTCTTTCTCGTTGAATTTTAAACTCATCGTCTTGAAATATAGCTAAAATTGCAGAATTCGTTTCGTGCACGAATGATTTAAACATGTTTCAAACTGGCTTACAGCTCAACACCATTTATTCAATGCAAACTTGTATAGGGTTCCAAATCGGAATAGGTATCACGGTACCAATTGTTTTTCCATAGACCTCAATGCTAATGTTTTGTGAAATAAATATACTTTCTATTCTACCTCAGCATGCGTGTCACCCACTGTCATAGAGAACACTGTTAGATTGTCAATTTGACAAGGACAGAACCAGGTACTCCATTGCATTTAAGAGAGATAACTCTGCTGGAACTAGACAGGGGTAAGAGTTATCTAGTTACACCAGACACATTTTCAGTCATGTGTACCACATTGTAAAAAAAATCATAAAAAATACAAAATGTGATATAGTTATGAATTAACATAATCTCACATGTTGCCAAGAGGGTCAACTTTTTTAAGCCTAACAGAAAGTACAACTCTTACATAATGCACCAATCACAGCTAGTTTTGTGGTTTATTTCTGAATGCAATGTTACACCTTAAGCTCCGCCCACCTGGGGTTGTACAATTGGTACCGTTATACCTAAAACCAACCTTAATTTTTTCAATAATCTGTGATATAGCTTGGGACTACACAAGTAACAAGTGTACTTAGTCTCGCTTGTCAAAAACAATTTTATGAGGCACCAAGCTCTGTCTTATATTAGATGTGTATGTAATGGTCTTTGAACTATTTCAGCTGTTGTTTTCATATTTGTGCTTTACTACCAAACTACATTTTGGGAATAAAATGACTTGTTTTAACTAGGACTTGTGTTTTATTCACATCAGCACTTATTGAACTTCACATGGGTAATATGGGATGAATTACATTATATCATATTATGTAATAACTAGGTCAAAGGTCAATGTACCAAATAGTATGTACCTCTTCTACTTCAAAAAGTACAATTCACCTAAAACAATGGACTTTATATTTGTTTGATAGATGCAGAACTTAACATCAGAGACAGGTGGACATGACCCAATATTGTTATAAAGTACAAGCTTTCAACACTTTACACTGTCTGCAGATACATGAGGTCACTAACCCCCAGTCCTCACACAAAGGTCAACCTACCCATCCTCTTTGTAATACAAATAGAAAGCTTCGCTCCTTTGTGTAGTGAATAAAATTGATGCAATAAGCCAATCTGTCACCAAATATAGTAGATCACAGCTTCGAAGTGGTTATA
>JAECUM010090598.1:0-11946 GCA_016617855.1 Megalonaias nervosa | reverse complement strand
GTATGTACCTCTTCTACTTCAAAAAGCACAATTCACCTAAAACAATGGACTTTATATTTGTTTGATAGATGCAGAACTTAACATCAGAGACAGGTGGACATGACCCAATCTTGTTATAAAGTACAAGCTTTCAACACTTTACACTGTCTGCAGATACATGAGGTCACTAACCCCCACTCCTCACACAAAGGTCAACCTACCCATCCCCTTTGTTATACAAATAGAAACCTTTCCTCCTTTGTGTAGTGAATAAAATTGATGCAATAAGCCAATCTGTCACCAAATATAGTAGATCACAGCTTCTAAGTGGTTATATTGAATTGGGGGGTGAAATTTGGGGAATAAAATACAGAAAAATGCCAAAGATAAACAATAAGCATAGTGAGTCAAATGCAGTTAAAAACAGGAGGAAGGTGTGCATCTAAAAGGGAGATGTAGCATATGATAAAGGAATTAAAGTAGACAAAAGCAGCAATGAGAAAATGAGAAGTGAAAGTTTCATGACTTTACCTTGGACAAATATATGGAGGCAGTGCCCCATAGGTCCAAGGACAGTCTGAAGGCACCGGTGCTATAACATCTCATATAGGCACCAAAATTTCCGGTGAAGTGGTGTTCATTCCCATCTAATATAAAAGGGTGAATAATTTGGATAATATAGATGCATATAGTTTATATTTCTTCTACATAAGAAATGAACAATAATGCAGGCTTCAGTTAAGCAGACAAATACCTAAACCAAACAAAACATACTTTATCAGTTTTTAAACTTGTAAACTTTCCTGTGAGAAATTATTAAATTCCTTCTACTTACATTTGCATCAAGACTGAGGGCTAATATAATACTTCACAAATCTTCTCTTTATTTTCATAACCAATTACTGAAAATGTGAGCTTTTATTTTTTGAAATGTTATGTCTGGTGTAAGGGAGATAACTGAATGATATACATAAGGTGTGGTATTTTTATTTCCTCCAATATGTTATCCATGTAATATAGATCAGTTCATGAACACATGTATTAACTTCAATACAATTAAATTATATAAAAATACATTATTGATAAAGTGAGAACCTAACATTCAGGTTTCTATATGTAGTGGAGACCTCAAGAGTGATGCAATCTTGTTTCCTCAGATGAGGAGGCTGTTTTTTTTATTACATAGTTCATGTTCTCTACAATGCCGGCATGTGGAGTGCAGCCTGCCATAAACATGCCAATTTCGATTCTTGCGATGGGATGCAAAGTTTGAAGAACAGTGTGGACTTAAATGGAAGGAATGGGCAATATGTGACTAATATGGTGATCACTCAATGTTTGACCTAATATGGAAATTCCAAAAGAGTAGCTGGACAGAAATAAATAGAATTAATTGAAAGTCAATAGTAGGTTATAATTGGGCTTATATAAGTGTCAATAGGAAATGATGACTTGAAGAAACTATTCTTGTCTGTTGGTATTCCCTGCTACTTCAACAAAGGGAATGCCAGAGAACTTATCTAAATAAACTGCATGAACAATTTCAAGGCAGGAAAAAGTGTACAAAAATGGACAATTACAGCAGGACAATTAAAATCAAAGTGGGAAGGAATACAATATCTTTAATAAATTACCTAAAATTACTCATACCAGAGTATCCTATATGATACAAGTGATCTATCTACAAGTGAACCTAGAGTGTTCTCTATCTTGGTTTATGGCATGCCTTACAAAACCAAGATAGTTGGGTTTTTTTATACATGATTTATCATGTTTTGCAGGTAAAATAGTCAATATTTGGCCAAAATCAACTATATTATGTTTGCATAACTTATTTTGTTGCACTATATGCCAATATGAGAGCTGACTACACATGCAAAAAGCCTTCAGGCAATACAAGTCTATGTCTGTCATAGCTATAGTTATCAAAAGCCACCATCCAAAGTCAACTTGTGCTATTTTCGGAAGATTTCATACATATTATTCTTAAAAGACTGTCACTATTTCACTAGAAATGTTCAGCATCCATTTGTTTTCCTACATCAAACAAGCACAGTTCATAAATGCCACCCACATGTATGTGTTTCTATGGATACACTGGGAGGCTGTTCTTTCCTTTAAGCCAACCTTAATTTTTTCAATAATCTGTGATATAGCTTGGGACTGTACAAGTAACAGGTGTACTTAGTCTTGCTTGTCAAAAACAATTTTATGAGGTACCAAGCTGTGTCTTATATTAAATGTGTATGTAATGGTCTTTGAACTATTTCAGCTGCTGTTTTCATATTTGTGCTTTACTACTAAACTACATTTTGAGAATAAAATGACTTGTTTTAACTAGGACTTGTGTTTTATTCACATCAGCACTTACTGAACTTCACATCGGTCATATGGGATAAATCACATTATATCATATTATGTAATAACAAGGTCAAAGGTCAATGTACCAAATAGTATGTACCTCTTCTACTTCAAAAAGGACAATTCACCAAAAACAATGGACTTTATATTTGTTTGGTAGATGCAGAACTTAACATCAGAGACAGGTGGACATGACCCAATCTTGTTATAAAGTACAAGCTTTCAACACTTTACACTGTCTGCAGATACATGAGGTCACTAACCCCCACTCCTCACACAAAGGTCAACCTACACATCCTCTTTGTAATACAAATAGTAACCTTTCCTCCTTTGTGTAGTGAATAAAATTGATGCAATAAGCCAATCTGTCACCAAATATAGTAGATCACAGCTTCTAAGTGGTTATATTGAATTGGGGGGTGAAATTTGGGGAATAAAATACAGAAAAATGCCAAAGATAAACAATAAGTATAGTGAGTCAAATGCAGTTAAAAACAGGAGGAAGGTGTGCATCTAAAAGGGAGATGTAGCATATGATAAAGGAATTAAAGTAGACAAAAGCAGCAATGAGAAAAATGAGAAGTGAAAGTTTGATGACTTTACCTTGGACAAATATATGGAGGCAGTGCCCCATAGGTCCAAGGACAGTCCGAAGGCACCGGTGCTATAACATCCCTTACAGGCACCAAAATTTCAGGTGAAGTGGTGTTCATTCCCATCTAATATAAAAGGGTGAATAATTTGGATAATATAGATGCATATAGTTTATATTTCTTCTACATAAGAAATGAACAATAATGCAGGCTTCAGTTAAGCAAACAAATACCTAAACCAAACAAAACATACTTTATCAGTTTTTAAACTTGTAAACTTTCCTGTGAGAAATTATTAAATTCCTTCTACTTACATTTGCATCAAGACTGAGGGCTAATATAATACTTCACAAATCTTCTCTTTATTTTCATAACCAATTACTGAAAATGTGAGCTTTTATTTTTTGAAATGTTATGTCTGGTGTAAGGGAGATAACTGAATGATATACATAAGGTGTGGTATTTTTATTTCCTCCAATATGTTATCCATGTAATATAGATCAGTTCATGAACACATGTATTAACTTCAATGCAATTAAATTATATAAAAATACATTATTGATAAAGTGAGAACCTAACATTCAGGTTTCTATATGTAGTGGAGACCTCAAGAGTGATGCAATCTTGTTTCCTCAGATGAGGAGGCTGTTTTTTTTATCACATAGTTCATGTTCTCTACAATGCCGGCATGTGGAGTGCAGCCTGCCATAAACATGCCAATACGATCCCATGCCAATTTGGATTCTTGCAATGGGATGCAAAGTTTGAAGAACAGTGTGGACTTAAATGGAAGGAATGGGCAATATGTGACTAATATGGTGATCACTCAATGTTTGACCTAATATGGAAATTCCAAAAGAGTAGCTGGACAGAAATAAATAGAATTAATTGAAAGTCAATAGTAGGTTATAATTGGGCTTATACAAGTGTCAATAGGAAATGATGACTTGAAGAAACTATTCTTGTCTGTTGGTATTCCCTGCTACTTCAACAAAGGGAATGCCAGAGAACTTATCTAAATAAACTGCATGAACAATTTCAAGGCAGGAAAAAGTGTACAAAAATGGACAATTACAGCAGGACAATTAAAATCAAAGTGGGAAGGAATACAATATCTTTAATAAATTACCTAAAATTACTCATACCAGAGTATCCTATATGATACAAGTGATCTATCTACAAGTGAACCTAGAGTGTTCTCTATCTTGGTTTATGGCATGCCTTACAAAACCAAGATAGTTGGGGTTTTTTATACATGATTTATCATGTTTTGCAGGTAAAATAGTCAATATTTGGCCAAAATCAACTATATTATGTTTGCATAACTTATTTTGTTGCATATATGCCAATCTGAGAGCTGACTACACATACATAAAGCCTTCAGGCAATACAAGTCTATGTCTGTCATAGCTATAGTTATCAAAAGCCACCATCCAAAGTCAACTTGTGCTATTTTCAGAAGATTTCATACATTTTATTCTTAAAAGACTGTCACTATTTGACTAGAAATGTTCAGCATCCATTGTTTTCCTACATCAAACTAGTACAGTTCATAAATGCTGCCCACATGTATGTGTTTCTATGGATACACTGGGAGGCTGTTCTTTCCTTTAGGTATCACAGTACCAATTGTTTTTCCATAGACCTCAATGCTAGTGTTTTGTGAAATAAATATACTTTCTATCCTACCTCAGCATGCATGTCACCCACTGTCACAGAGAACAATGTTAGATTGTCAATTTGACAAGGACAGAACCAGGTACTCCATTGCATTTAAAAGTGATAACTCTGCTGGAACTAGACAGGGGTAAGAGTTATCTAGTTACACCAGACACATTGTCAGTCATGTGTACCACATTTTAAAAAAATCATAAACAATACAAAATGTGATATAGTTAGGAATTAACATAATCTCACATGTTGCCAAGAGGCTCAACTTTCATTAAGCCTAACAGAAACTCTTACATAATGCACCAATCACAGCTAGTTTTGTGGTTTATTTCTGAATGCAATGTTCCCTACACCTTAAGCTCCGCCCACCTGGGGTTGTACAATTGGTACCGTTATACCTAAAGCCAACCTTAATTTTTTCAATAATCTGTGATATAGCTTGGGACTGTACAAGTAACAAGTGTACTTAGTCTCGCTTGTCAAAAACAATTTTATGAGGTACCAAGCTGTGTTTTATATTAAATGTGTATGTAATGGTCTTTGAACTATTTCAGCTGCTGTTTTCATATTTGTGCTTTACTACCAAACTACATTTTGAGAATAAAATGACTTGTTTTAACTAGGACTTGTGTTTTATTCACATCAGCACTTACTGAACTTCACATGGGTGATATGGGATAAATCACATTATATCATATTATGTAATAACTAGGTCAAAGGTCAATGTACCAAATAGTATGTACCTCTTCTACTTCAAAAAGGACAATTCACCTAAAACAATGGACTTTATATTTGTTTGGTAGATGCAGAACTTAACATCAGAGACAGGTGGACATGACCCAATCTTGTTATAAAGTACAAGCTTTCAACACTTTACACTGTCTGCAGATACATGAGTCACTAACCCCAGTCCTCACACAAAGGTCAACCTACCCATCCTCTTTGTAATACAAATAGAAAGCTTTCCTCCTTTGTGTAGTGAATAAAATTGATGCAATAAGCCAATCTGTCACCAAATATAGTAGATCACAGCTTCTAAGTAGTTATATTGGATTTGGGGGTGAAATTTGGGGAATAAAATATAGAAAAATGCCAAAGATAAACAATAAGTATAGTGAGTCAAATGGAGTTAAAAACAGGAGGAAGGTGTGTATCTAAAAGGGAGATGTAGCATATGATAAAGGAATTAAAGGAGACAAAAGCAGCAATGAGAAAAATGAGAAGTGAAAGTTTGATGACCTTACCTTGGACAAATATATGGAGGCAGTGCCCCATAGGTCTAAGGACAATCCGAAGGCACCTGTGCTATAACATCCCTTACAGTCACCAAAATTTCAGGTGAAGTGGCGTTCATTCCCATCTGATATAAAAGGGTGAACACTTTAAATAATATAGATGCATGTAGATTATATTTCTTCTACATAAGAAAATAACAATAATGTTCTTTCAGTTAAGCAGAAAAATACCTAAACCAAACAAAACAAACTTTATCAGTTTTTAAACTTGTAAACTGTCCCGTGAGAAATTATTAAATTGCTTCTACTTACGTTTGCGTCAAGATTGATTTCTAATATAATACTTCACAAATCTTCCCATTATTTTCAAAAACAATCACTGAAAATGTGAGTTTTAATTTTTTGAAATGTTATGTCTGGTGTAAGGGAGATAAGTGAATGATATAGATAAGGTCTTGTATTTTTATTTCCTCCAATATAGTATGCATGTAATATAGATGAGTTCATGAACACATGTATTAACTTCAATGCAATTAAATTATATAAAAATACATTATTGATAAAGTGAGAACCTAAAATTCAGGTTTCTATATGTAGTGGAGACCTCAAGAGTGATGTAATCTTGTTTCTTGAGATGAGGAGGCTGTTTTTTTATCACATAGTTCATGTTCTCTACAATGCCGGCATGTGGAGTGCAGCCTGCCATAAACATGCCAATACGATCCCATGCCAATTTCGATTCTTGCGATGGGATGCAAAGTTTGAAGAACAGTGTGGACTTAAATGGAAGGAATGGGCAATATGTGACTAATATGGTGATCACTCAATGTTTGACCTAATATGGAAATTCCACAAGAATAGCTGGACAGAAATAAATAGAATTAATTGAAAGTCAATAGTAGGTTATAACTGGGCTTATACAAGTGTCAATAGGAAATGCTGACTTAAAGAAACTGTTCTTTTCAGTTGGTATTCCCTGCTACTTCAACAAAGGGAATGCCAGAGAACTTATCTAAATAAACTGCATGAACAATTTCAAGGCAGGAAAAAGTGTACAAAAATGGACAATTAGAGCAGGACAATTAAAATCAAAGTGGGAAGGAATACAATATCTTTAATAAATTACCTAAAATTACTCATACCAGAGTATCCTATATGATACAAGTGATCTATCTACAAGTGAACCTAGAGTGTTCTCTATCTTGGTTTATGGCATGCCTTACAAAACCAAGATAGTTGGGGCTTTTTATACATGATTTATCATGTTTTGCAGGTAAAATAGTCAATATTTGGCCAAAATCAACTATATTATGTTTGCATAACTTATTTTGTTGCATATATGCCAATCTGAGAGCCGACTACACATACATAAAGCCTTCAGGCAATACAAGTCTATGTCTGTCATAGCTATAGTTATCAAAAGCCACCATCCAAAGTCAACTTGTGCTATTTTTGGAAGATTTCATACATTTTATTCTTAAAAGACTGTCACTATTTGACTAGAAATGTTGAGCATCCATTTGTTTTCCTACATCAAACTAGTACAGTTCATAAATGCCGCCCACATGTATGTGTTTCTATGGATACACTGGGAGGCTGTTCTTTCCTTTATAAAGCCAACCTTAATTTTTTCAATAATCTGTGATATAGCTTGGGACTGTACAAGTAACAAGTGTACTTAGTCTCGCTTGTCAAAAACAATTTTATGAGGTACCAAGCTGTGTTTTATATTAAATGTGTATGTAATGGTCTTTGAACTATTTCAGCTGCTGTTTTCATATTTGTGCTTTACTACCAAACTACATTTTGAGAATAAAATGACTTGTTTTAACTAGGACTTGTGTTTTATTCACATCAGCACTTACTGAACTTCACATGGGTGATATGGGATAAATCACATTATATCATATTATGTAATAACTAGGTCAAAGGTCAATGTACCAAATAGTATGTACCTCTTCTACTTCAAAAAGGACAATTCACCTAAAACAATGGACTTTATATTTGTTTGGTAGATGCAGAACTTAACATCAGAGACAGGTGGACATGACCCAATCTTGTTATAAAGTACAAGCTTTCAACACTTTACACTGTCTGCAGATACATGAGGTCACTAACCTCCAGTCCTCACACAAAGGTCAACCTACCCATCCTCTTTGTAATACAAATAGAAAGCTTTCCTCCTTTGTGTAGTGAATAAAATTGATGCAATAAGCCAGTCTGTCACCAAATATAGTAGATCACAGCTTCTAAGTGGTTATATTGAATTGGGGGGGTGAAATTTGGGGAATAAAATACAGAAAAATGCCAAAGATAAACAATAAGTATAGTGAGTCAAATGCAGTTAAAAAACAGGAGGAAGGTGTGCATCTAAAAGGGAGATGTAGCATATGATAAAGGAATTAAAGTAGACAAAAGCAGCAATGAGAAAAATGAGAAGTGAAAGTTTGATGACTTTACCTTGGACAAATATATGGAGGCAGGGCCCCATAGGTCCAAGGACAGTCCGAAGGCACCGGTGCTATAACATCCCTTACAGGCACCAAAATTTCAGGTGAAGTGGTGTTCATTCCCATCTAATATAGATGCACATAGTTTATATTTCTTCTACATAAGAAATGAACAATAATGCAGGCTTCAGTTAAGCAGACAAATACCTAAACCAAACAAAACATACTTTATCCGTTTTTAAACTTGTAAACTTTCCTGTGAGAAATTATTAAATTCCTTCTACTTACATTTGCATCAAGACTGAGGGCTAATATAACACTTCACAAATCTTCTCTTTATTTTCATAACCAATTACTGAAAATGTGAGCTTTTATTTTTTGAAATGTTATGTCTGGTGTAAGGGAGATAACTGAATGATATACATATGGTGTGGTATTTTTATTTCCTCCAATATGTTATCCTTGTAATATAGATCAGTTCATGAACACATGTATTAACTTCAATGCAATTAAATTATATAAAAATACATTATTGATAAAGTGAGAACCTAACATTCAGGTTTCTATATGTAGTGGAGACCTCAAGAGTGATGCAATCTTGTTTCCTCAGATGAGGAGGCTGTTTTTTTTTATCACATAGTTTATGTTCTCTACAATGCCGGCACGTGGAGTGCAGCCTGCCATAAACATGCCAATACGATCCCATGCCAATTTGGATTCTTGCGATGGGATGCAAAGTTTGAAGAACAGTGTGGACTTAAATGGAAGGAATGGGCAATATGTGACTAATATGGTGATCACTCAATGGTTGACCTAATATGGAAATTCCAAAAGAGTAGCTGGACAGAAATAAATAGAATTAATTGAAAGTCAATAGTAGGTTATAATTGGGCTTATACAAGTGTCAATAGGAAATGCTGACTTAAAGAAACTGTTTTTGTCTGTTGGTATTCCCTGCTACCTCAACAAAGGGAATGCCAGAGAACTTATCTAAATAAACTGTATGAACCATTTCAAGACAGGAAAAAGTGTACAAAAATGGACAATTAGAGCAGGACAATTAAAATCAAAGTGGGAAGGAATACAATATCTTTAATAAAATTACCTAAAATTACTCAAGCCAGAATATCCTATATGATACATGTGATCTACCTACAAGTGAACCTAGAGTGTTCTCTATCCTGGTTTATGGAAAAACAAGATAGTTTTATTTTTTTTTTATATACATGATTTATCACGTGTTGCAGGTAAAATAGTCAATATTTGGCCAAAATCAGCTATATTATGTTTACATAACTTACTTTGTTGCTTGTATGCCAATTTAGGAGCTGACTAAAAAACATAAAGCCGTCAGGCATAGTTATCAAAGCCCCCATCCAAAGTCAACTTGTGCTAATTTAGGAAGCTTTCATACATTTTATTCTTAAAAGACTGTCAATATTTGACGAAAAATGTTCAGCATCCATTTGTTTTCCTACATCAAACTAGTACAGTTCATAAATGCCGCCCACATGTATGTGTTTCTATGGATACACTGGGAGGCTGTTCTTTCCTTTAGGTATCACGGTACCAATTGTTTTTCCATAGACCTCACTGCTAGTGTTTTGTGAAATAAATATACTTTCTATCCTACCTCAGCATGCATGTCACCCACTGTCACAGAGAACAATGTTAGATTGTCAATTTGACAAGGACAGAACCAGGTACTCCATTGCATTTAAAAGTGATCACTCTGCTGGAACTAGACAGGGATAAGAGTTATCTAGTTACACCAGACACATTGTCAGTCATGTGTACCACATTTTTAAAAAATCATAAACAATACAAAATGTGATATAGTTAGGAATTACATAATCTCACATGTTGCCAAGAGGCTCAACTTTCATTAAGCCTAACAGAAACTCTTACATAATACACCAATCACAGCTAGTTTTGTGGTTTATTTCTGAATGCAATGTTCCCTACACCTTAAGCTCCGCCCACCTGGGGTTGTACAATTGGTACCGTTATACCTAAAGCCAACCTTAATTTTTTCAATAATCTGTGATATAGCTTGGGACTGTACAAGTAACAAGTGTACTTAGTCTCGCTTGTCAAAAATAATTTTATGAGGTACCAAGCTGTGTTTTATATTAAATGTGTATGTAATGGTCTTTGAACTATTTCAGCTGCTGTTTTCATATTTGTGCTTTACTACCAAACTACATTTTGAGAATAAAATGACTTGTTTTAACTAGGACTTGTGTTTTATTCACATCAGCACTTACTGAACTTCACATGGGTGATATGGGATAAATCACATTATATCATATTATGTAATAACTAGGTCAAAGGTCAATGTACCAAATAGTATGTACCTCTTCTACTTCAAAAAGTACAATTCACCTAAAACAATGGACTTTATATTTGTTTGGTAGATGCAGAACTTAACATCAGAGACAGGTGGACATGACCCAATCTTGTTATAAAGTGCAAGCTTTCAACACTTTACACTGTCTGCAGATACATGAGGTCACTAACCCCCAGTCCTCACACAAAGGTCAACCTACCCATCCCCTTTGTAATACAAATAGAAAGCTTTCCTCCTTTGTGTAGTGAATAAAATTGATGCAATAAGCCAATCTGTCACCAAATATAGTAGATCACAGCTTCTAAGTGGTTATATTGAATTGGGGGTGAAATTTGGGGAATAAAATACAGAAAAATGCCAAAGATAAACAATAAGTATAGTGAGTCAAATGCAGTTAAAAACAGGAGGAAGGTGTGCATCTAAAAGGGAGATGTAGCATATGATAAAGGAATTAAAGTAGACAAAAGCAGCAATGAGAAAAATGAGAAGTGAAAGTTTGATGACTGTACCTTGGACAAATATATGGAGGCAGTGCCCCATAGGTCCAAGGACAGTCCCCATAGGTCCAAGGACAGTCCGAAGGCACCGGTGCTATAACATCCCTTACAGGCACCAAAATTTCAGGTGAAGTGGTGTTCATTCCCATCTAATATAGATGCATATAGTTTATATTTCTTCTACATAAGAAATGAACAATAATGCAGGCTTCAGTTAAGCAGACAAATACCTAAACCAAACAAAACATACTTTATCAGTTTTTAAACTTGTAAACTTTCCTGTGAGAAATTATTAAATTCCTTCTACTTACATTTGCATCAAGACTGAGGGCTAATATAATACTTTACAAATCTTCTCTTTATTTTCATAACCAATTACTGAAAATGTGAGGTTTTATTTTTTGAAATGTTATGTCTGGTGTAAGGGAGATAACTGAATGATATACATAAGGTGTGGTATTTTTATTTCCTCCAATATGTTATCCATGTAATATAGATCAGTTCATGAACACATGTATTAACTTCAATGCAATTAAATTATATAAAAATACATTATTGATAAAGTGAGAACCTAACATTCAGGTTTCTATATGTAGTTAAGACCTCAAGAGTGATGCAATCTTGTTTCCTCAGATGAGGAGGCTGTTTTTTTTATCACATAGTTCATGTTCTCTACAATTCCGGCATGTGGAGTGCAGCCTGCCATAAACATACCAATACGATCCCATGCCAATTTGGATTCTTGCGATGGGATCCAAAGTTTGAAGAACAGTGTGGACTTAAATGGAAGGAATGGGCAATATGTGACTA
>JAECUM010090597.1:0-24177 GCA_016617855.1 Megalonaias nervosa | reverse complement strand
GGTTTATTTCTGAATGCAATGTTCCTTACACCTTAAGCTCCGCCCACCTGGGGTTGTACAATTGGTACCGTTATACCTAAAGCCAACCTTAATTTTTTCAATAATCTGTGATATAGTTTGGGACTGTACAAGTAACAAGTGTACTTAGTCTCGCTTGTCAAAAACAATTTTATGAGGTACCAAGCTGTGTTTTATATTAAATGTGTATGTAATGGTCTTTGAACTATTTCAGCTGCTGTTTTCATATTTGTGCTTTACTACCAAACTACATTTTGAGAATAAAATGACTTGTTTTAACTAGGACTTGTGTTTTATTCACATCAGCACTTACGGAACTTCACATGGGTGATATGGGATAAATCACATTATATCATATTATGTAATAACTAGGTCAAAGGTCAATGTACCAAATAGTATGTACCTCTTCTACTTCAAAAAGGACAATTCACCTAAAACAATGGACTTTATATTTGTTTGGTAGATGCAGAACTTAACATCAGAGACAGGTGGACATGACCCAATCTTGTTATAAAGTACAAGCTTTCAACATTTTCAACTGTCTGCAGATACATGAGGTCACTAACCCCCAGTCCTCACACAAAGGTCAACCTACCCATCCCCTTTGTAATACAAATAGAAAGCTTTCCTCCTTTGTGTAGTGAATAAAATTGATGCAATAAGCCAATCTGTCACCAAATATAGTAGATCACAGCTTCTAAGTGGTTATATTGAATTGGGGGTGAAATTTGGGGAATAAAATACAGAAAAATGCCAAAGATAAACAATAAGTATAGTGAGTCAAATGCAGTTAAAAACAGGAGGAAGGTGTGCATCTAAAAGGGAGATGTAGCATATGATAAAGGAATTAAAGTAGACAAAAGCAGCAATGAGAAAAATGAGAAGTGAAAGTTTGATGACTTTACCTTGGACAAATATATGGAGGCAGTGCCCCATAGGTCCAAGGACAGTCCGAAGGCACCGGTGCTATAACATCCCTTACAGGCACCAAAATTTCAGGTGAAGTGGTGTTCATTCCCATTTAATATATATGCATATAGTTTATATTTCTTCTACATAAGAAATGAACAATAATGCAGGCTTCAGTTAAGCAGACAAATACCTAAACCAAACAAAACATACTTTATCAGTTTTTAAACTTGTAAACTTTCCTGTGAGAAATTATTAAATTCCTACTACTTACATTTGCATCAAGACTGAGGGCTAATATAATACTTCACAAATCTTCTCTTTATTTTCATAACCAATTACTGAAAATGTGAGCTTTTATTTTTTGAAATGTTATGTCTGGTGTAAGGGAGATAACTGAATGATATACATAAGGTGTGGTATTTTTATTTCCTCCAATATGTTATCCATGTAATATAGATAAGTTCATGAGCACATGTATTAACTTCAATGCAATTAAATTATCCAAAAATACATTATTGATAAGTGAGAACCTAAAATTCAAGCTTTTGTATGTAGTGGAGACCTCAAGAGTGATGTAATTTTGTTTATTGAGACGAGGCAGCATTTTTATTTCAAATAGTTCATGTTCTCTACAACGCCGTCATGTGGAGTGCAGACTTCCATAAACATGCAGATATGATCCCATGCCAGTTTGAATTCTTGCGATGGTATGCAAAGTTTGAAGAACAGTGTGGACTTAAATGGAAGGAATGGGCAATATGTGACTAATATGGTGATCACTCAATGTTTGACCTAATATGGAAATTCCACAAGAAGAGCTGGACAGAAATAAATAGAATTAATTGAAAGTCAATAGTAGGTTATAATTGGGCTTATACAAGTGTCAACTGTTTTTGTCTGTTGGTATTCCCTGCTACTTCAACAAAGGGAATGCCAGAGAACTTATCTAAATAAACTGCATGAACCATTTCAAGGCAGGAAAAAGTGTACAAAAATGGACAATTAGAGCAGGACAATTAAAATCAAAGTGGGAAGGAATACAATATCTTTAATAAATTACCTAAAATTACTCATACCAGATTATCCTATATGATACAAGTGATCTATTTACAAGTGAACCTAGAGTGTTCTCTATCTTGGTTTATAGCATGCCTTACAAAACCAAGATAGTTGGTTGGTTTTTTTATACATGATTTATCATGTTTTGCAGGTAAAATAGTCAATATTTGGCCAAAATCAACTATATTATGTTTACATAACTTATTTTGTTGCATATATGCCAATCTGAGAGCTGACTACACATACATAAAGCCTTCAGGCAATACAAGTATATGTCTGTCATAGCTATAGTTATCAAAAGCCACCATCCAAAGTCAACTTGTGCTATTTTCTGAAGATTTCATACATTTTATTCTTAAAAGACTGTCACTATTTGACTAGAAATGTTCAGCATCCATTTGTTTTCCTACATCAAACTAGTACAGTTCATAAATGCCGCCCACATGTATGTGTTTCTATGGATACACTGGGAGGCTGTTCTTTCCTTTAGGTATCACGGTACCAATTGTTTTTCCATAGACCTCAATGCTATGTTTTGTGAAATAAATATACTTTCTATCCTACCTCAGCATGCATGTCACCCACTGTCACAGAGAACAATGTTAGATTGTCAATTTGACAAGGACAGAACCAGGTACTCCACTGCATTTAAGAGAGATAACTCTGCTGGAACTAGACAGGGGTAAGAGCTATCTAGTTACACCAGACACATTTTCAGTCATGTGTACCACATTTTAAAAAAATCATAAAAAATACAAAATGTGATATAGTTATAAATTAACATAATCTCACATGTTGCCAAGAGGCTCAACATTTTTTTAAGCCTAACAGAAAGTACAACTCTTACATAATGCACCAATCACAGCTAGTTTTGTGGTTTATTTCTGAATGCAATGTTCCCTACACCTTAAGCTCCGCCCACCTGGGGTTGTACAATTGGTACCGTTATACCTAAAGCCAACCTTAATTTTTTCAATAATCTGTGATATAGCTTGGGACTGTACAAGTAACAAGTGTACTTAGTCTCGCTTGTCAAAAACAATTTTATGAGGTACCAAGCTGTGTCTTATATTAAATGTGTATGCAATGGTCTTTGAACTATTTCAGCTGCTGTTGTCATATTTGTGCTTTACTACCAAACTATATTTTGGGAATAAAATGACTTTTTTTAACTAGGACTTGTGTTTGATTCACATCAGCACTTATTGAACTTCACATGGGTGATATGGGATAAATCACATTATATCATATTATGTAATAAGTAGGTCAAAGGTCAATGTACCAAATTGTATGTACCTCTTCTACTTCAAAAAGCACAATTCACCTAAAACAATGGACTTTATATTTGTTTGGTAGATGCAGAACTTAACATCAGAGACAGGTGGACATGACCCAATCTTGTTATAAAGTACAAGCTTTCAACACTTTACACTGTCTGCAGATACATGAGGTCACTAACCCCCAGTCCTCACACAAAGGTCAACCTACCCATCCTCTTTGTAATACAAATAGAAAGCTTTCCTCCTTTGTGTAGTGAATAAAACTGATGCAATAAGCCAGTCTGTCACCAAATATAGTAGATCACAGCTTCTAAGTGGCTATATTTAATTTGGGGGTGAAATTTGGGGAATAAAATACAGAAAAATGCCAAAGATAAACAATAAGTATAGTGAGTCAAATGGAGTTAAAAACAGGAGGAAGGTATGTATCTAAAAGGGAGATGTACCATATGATAAAGGAATTAAAGTAGACAAAAGCAGCAATGAGAAAAATGAGAAGTGAAAGTTTGATGACTTTACCTTGGACAAATATATGGAGGCAGTGCCCCATAGGTCCAAGGATAGTCCGAAGGCACCAGTGCTATAACATCCCTTACAGGCACCAAACTTTCAGGTGAAGTGGTGTTCATTCCCATCTAATATAAAAGGGTGAATAATTTGGATAATATAGATGCATATAGTTTATATTTCTTCTACATAAGAAATGAACAATAATGCAGGCTTCAGTTAAGCAGACAAATACCTAAACCAAACAAAACATACTTTATCAGTTTTAAAACTTGTAAACTTTCCTGTGAGAAATTATTAAATTGCTTCTACTTACATTTGCATCAAGACTGAGGGCTAATATAATACTTCACAAATCTTCTCTTTATTTTCATAACCAATCACTGAAAATGTGAATTTTTATTTTTTGAAATGTTGTCTGGTGTAAGGGAGATAACTGAATGATATACATAAGGTGTGGTATTTTTTATTTCCTCCAATATATTATCCATGTAATATAGATGAGTTCATGAACACATGTATTAACTTCAATGCAATTAAATTATACAAAAATACATTATTGATAAAGTGAGAACCTAAAATTCAGGTTTCTATATGTAGTGGAGACCTCAAGAGTGATGTAATCTTGTTTCCTGAGATGAGCAGGCTGTTTTTTAATCACATAGTTCATGTTCTCTACAATGCCGGCATGTGGAGTGCAGCCTGCCATAAACATGCCAATACGATCCCGTGCCAATTTGGATTCTTGCGATGGGATGCAAAGTTTGAAGAACAGTGTGGACTTAAATGGAAGGAATGGGCAATATGTGACTAATATGGTGATCACTCAATGTTTGACCTAATATGGAAATTCCAAAAGAGTAGCTGGACAGAAATAAATAGAATTAATTGAAAGTCAATAGTAGGTTATAATTGGGCTTATACAAGTGTCAATAGGAAATGCTGACTTAAAGAAACTGTTCTTGTCTGTTGGTATTCCCTGCTACTTCAACAAAGGGAATGCCAGAGAACTTATCTAAATAAACTGCTTGAACAATTTCAAGGCAGGAAAAAAAAAAAAAAAATGAACAATTAGAGCAGGACAATTAAAATCAAAGTGGGAAGGAATACAATATCTTTAATAAATTACCTAAAATTACTCATACCAGAATATCCTATATGATACAAGTGATCTATCTACAGGTGGACCTAGAGTGTTCTCTATCTTGGTTTATGGCATGCCTTACAAAACCAAGATAGTTGTTTTTTTTATACATGATTTATCATGTTTTGCAGGTAAAATAGTCAATATTTGGCCAAAATCAACTATATTATGTTTGCATAACTTATTTTGTTGCATATATGCCAATCTGAGAGCTGACTACACATACATAAAGCCTTCAGGCAATACAAGTATATGTCTGTCATAGCTATAGTTACCAAAAGCCACCATCTAAAGTCAACTTGTGCTATTTTTGGAAGTTTTCATACATTTTATTCTTAAAAGACTGTCACTATTTGACTAGAAATGTTGAGCATCCATTTGTTTTCCTACATCAAACTAGTACAGTTCATAAATGCCGCCCACATGTATGTGTTTCTATGGATACACTGGGAGGCTGTTCTTTCCTTTATAAAGCCAACCTTAATTTTTTCAATAATCTGTGATATAGCTTGGGACTGTACAAGTAACAAGTGTACTTAGTCTCGCTTGTCAAAAACAATTTTATGAGGTACCAAGCTGTGTCTTATATTAAATGTGTATGCAATGGTCTTTGAACTATTTCAGCTGCTGTTGTCATATTTGTGCTTTACTACCAAACTATATTTTGGGAATAAAATGACTTTTTTTAACTAGGACTTGTGTTTGATTCACATCAGCACTTATTGAACTTCACATGGGTGATATGGGATAAATCACATTATATCATATTATGTAATAAGTAGGTCAAAGGTCAATGTACCAAATTGTATGTACCTCTTCTACTTCAAAAAGCACAATTCACCTAAAACAATGGACTTTATATTTGTTTGGTAGATGCAGAACTTAACATCAGAGACAGGTGGACATGACTCAATCTTGTTATAAAGTACAAGCTTTCAACACTTTACACTGTCTGCAGATACATGAGGTCACTAACCCCCAGTCCTCACACAAAGGTCAACCTACCCATCCTCTTTGTAATACAAATAGAAAGCTTTCCTCCTTTGTGTAGTGAATAAAACTGATGCAATAAGCCAGTCTGTCACCAAATATAGTAGATCACAGCTTCTAAGTAGCTATATTTAATTTGGGGGTGAAATTTGGGGAATAAAATACAGAAAAATGCCAAAGATAAACAATAAGTATAGTGAGTCAAATGGAGTTAAAAACAGGAGGAAGGTGTGTATCTAAAAGGGAGATGTAGCATATGATAAAGGAATTAAAGTAGACAAAAGCAGCAATGAGAAAAATGAGAAGTGAAAGTTTGATGACTTTACCTTGGACAAATATATGGAGGCAGTGCCCCATAGGTCCAAGGATAGTCCGAAGGCACCAGTGCTATAACATCCCTTACAGGCACCAAACTTTCAGGTGAAGTGGTGTTCATTCCCATCTAATATAAAAGGGTGAATAATTTGGATAATATAGATGCATATAGTTTATATTTCTTCTACATAAGAAATGAACAATAATGCAGGCTTCAGTTAAGCAGACAAATACCTAAACCAAACAAAACATACTTTATCAGTTTTAAAACTTGTAAACTTTCCTGTGAGAAATTATTAAATTGCTTCTACTTACATTTGCATCAAGACTGAGGGCTAATATAATACTTCACAAATCTTCTCTTTATTTTCATAACCAATCACTGAAAATGTGAATTTTTATTTTTGAAATGTTATATCTGGTGTAAGGGAGATAACTGAATGATATACATAAGGTGTGGTATTTTTTATTTCCTCCAATATATTATCCATGTAATATAGATGAGTTCATGAACACATGTATTAACTTCAATGCAATTAAATTATACAAAAATACATTATTGATAAAGTGAGAACCTAAAATTCAGGTTTCTATATGTAGTGGAGACCTCAAGAGTGATGTAATCTTGTTTCCTGAGATGAGGAGGCTGTTTTTTAATCACATAGTTCATGTTCTCTACAATGCCGGCATGTGGAGTGCAGCCTGCCATAAACATGCCAATACGATCCCCTTCCAATTTGGATTCTTGCGATGGGATGCAAAGTTTGAAGAACAGTGTGGACTTAAATGGAAGGAATGGGCAATATGTGACTAATATGGTGATCACTCAATGTTTGACCTAATATGGAAATTCCAAAAGAGTAGCTGGACAGAAATAAATAGAATTAATTGAAAGTCAATAGTAGGTTATAATTGGGCTTATACAAGTGTCAATAGGAAATGCTGACTTAAAGAAACTGTTCTTGTCTGTTGGTATTCCCTGCTACTTCAACAAAGGGAATGCCAGAGAACTTATCTAAATAAACTGCTTGAACAATTTCAAGGCAGGAAAAAGTGTACAAAAATGAACAATTAGAGCAGGACAATTAAAATCAAAGTGGGAAGGAATACAATATCTTTAATAAATTACCTAAAATTACTCATACCAGAATATCCTATATGATACAAGTGATCTATCTACAGGTGGACCTAGAGTGTTCTCTATCTTGGTTTATGGCATGCCTTACAAAACCAAGATAGTTGGTTTTTTTATACATGATTTATCATGTTTTGCAGGTAAAATAGTCAATATTTGGCCAAAATCAACTATATTATGTTTGCATAACTTATTTTGTTGCATATATGCCAATCTGAGAGCTGACTACACATACATAAAGCCTTCAGGCAATACAAGTCTATGTCTGTCATAGCTATAGTTATCAAAAGCCACCATCCAAAGTCAACTTGTGCTATTTTTGGAAGTTTTCATACATTTTATTCTTAAAAGACTGTCACTATTTGACTAGAAATGTTGAGCATCCATTTGTTTTCCTACATCAAACTAGTACAGTTCATAAATGCCGCCCACATGTATGTGTTTCTATGGATACACTGGGAGGCTGTTCTTTCCTTTATAAAGCCAACCTTAATTTTTTCAATAATCTGTGATATAGCTTGGGACTGTACAAGTAACAAGTGTACTTAGTCTCGCTTGTCAAAAACAATTTTATGAGGTACCAAGCTGTGTCTTATATTAAATGTGTATGCAATGGTCTTTGAACTATTTCAGCTGCTGTTGTCATATTTGTGCTTTACTACCAAACTATATTTTGGGAATAAAATGACTTTTTTTAACTAGGACTTGTGTTTGATTCACATCAGCACTTATTGAACTTCACATGGGTGATATGGGATAAATCACATTATATCATATTATGTAATAAGTAGGTCAAAGGTCAATGTACCAAATTGTATGTACCTCTTCTACTTCAAAAAGCACAATTCACCTAAAACAATGGACTTTATATTTGTTTGGTAGATGCAGAACTTAACATCAGAGACAGGTGGACATGACCCAATCTTGTTATAAAGTACAAGCTTTCAACACTTTACACTGTCTGCAGATACATGAGGTCACTAACCCCCAGTCCTCACACAAAGGTCAACCTACCCATCCTCTTTGTAATACAAATAGAAAGCTTTCCTCCTTTGTGTAGTGAATAAAACTGATGCAATAAGCCAGTCTGTCACCAAATATAGTAGATCACAGCTTCTAAGTGGCTATATTTAATTTGGGGGTGAAATTTGGGGAATAAAATACAGAAAAATGCCAAAGATAAACAATAAGTATAGTGAGTCAAATGGAGTTAAAAACAGGAGGAAGGTATGTATCTAAAAGGGAGATGTACCATATGATAAAGGAATTAAAGTAGACAAAAGCAGCAATGAGAAAAATGAGAAGTGAAAGTTTGATGACTTTACCTTGGACAAATATATGGAGGCAGTGCCCCATAGGTCCAAGGATAGTCCGAAGGCACCAGTGCTATAACATCCCTTACAGGCACCAAACTTTCAGGTGAAGTGGTGTTCATTCCCATCTAATATAAAAGGGTGAATAATTTGGATAATATAGATGCATATAGTTTATATTTCTTCTACATAAGAAATGAACAATAATGCAGGCTTCAGTTAAGCAGACAAATACCTAAACCAAACAAAACATACTTTATCAGTTTTAAAACTTGTAAACTTTCCTGTGAGAAATTATTAAATTGCTTCTACTTACATTTGCATCAAGACTGAGGGCTAATATAATACTTCACAAATCTTCTCTTTATTTTCATAACCAATCACTGAAAATGTGAATTTTTATTTTTTGAAATGTTGTCTGGTGTAAGGGAGATAACTGAATGATATACATAAGGTGTGGTATTTTTTATTTCCTCCAATATATTATCCATGTAATATAGATGAGTTCATGAACACATGTATTAACTTCAATGCAATTAAATTATACAAAAATACATTATTGATAAAGTGAGAACCTAAAATTCAGGTTTCTATATGTAGTGGAGACCTCAAGAGTGATGTAATCTTGTTTCCTGAGATGAGGAGGCTGTTTTTTAATCACATAGTTCATGTTCTCTACAATGCCGGCATGTGGAGTGCAGCCTGCCATAAACATGCCAATACGATCCCGTGCCAATTTGGATTCTTGCGATGGGATGCAAAGTTTGAAGAACAGTGTGGACTTAAATGGAAGGAATGGGCAATATGTGACTAATATGGTGATCACTCAATGTTTGACCTAATATGGAAATTCCAAAAGAGTAGCTGGACAGAAATAAATAGAATTAATTGAAAGTCAATAGTAGGTTATAATTGGGCTTATACAAGTGTCAATAGGAAATGCTGACTTAAAGAAACTGTTCTTGTCTGTTGGTATTCCCTGCTACTTCAACAAAGGGAATGCCAGAGAACTTATCTAAATAAACTGCTTGAACAATTTCAAGGCAGGAAAAAGTGTACAAAAATGAACAATTAGAGCAGGACAATTAAAATCAAAGTGGGAAGGAATACAATATCTTTAATAAATTACCTAAAATTACTCATACCAGAATATCCTATATGATACAAGTGATCTATCTACAGGTGGACCTAGAGTGTTCTCTATCTTGGTTTATGGCATGCCTTACAAAACCAAGATAGTTGTTTTTTTTTATACATGATTTATCATGTTTTGCAGGTAAAATAGTCAATATTTGGCCAAAATCAACTATATTATGTTTGCATAACTTATTTTGTTGCATATATGCCAATCTGAGAGCTGACTACACATACATAAAGCCTTCAGGCAATACAAGTATATGTCTGTCATAGCTATAGTTACCAAAAGCCACCATCTAAAGTCAACTTGTGCTATTTTTGGAAGTTTTCATACATTTTATTCTTAAAAGACTGTCACTATTTGACTAGAAATGTTGAGCATCCATTTGTTTTCCTACATCAAACTAGTACAGTTCATAAATGCCGCCCACATGTATGTGTTTCTATGGATACACTGGGAGGCTGTTCTTTCCTTTATAAAGCCAACCTTAATTTTTTCAATAATCTGTGATATAGCTTGGGACTGTACAAGTAACAAGTGTACTTAGTCTCGCTTGTCAAAAACAATTTTATGAGGTACCAAGCTGTGTCTTATATTAAATGTGTATGCAATGGTCTTTGAACTATTTCAGCTGCTGTTGTCATATTTGTGCTTTACTACCAAACTATATTTTGGGAATAAAATGACTTTTTTTAACTAGGACTTGTGTTTGATTCACATCAGCACTTATTGAACTTCACATGGGTGATATGGGATAAATCACATTATATCATATTATGTAATAAGTAGGTCAAAGGTCAATGTACCAAATTGTATGTACCTCTTCTACTTCAAAAAGCACAATTCACCTAAAACAATGGACTTTATATTTGTTTGGTAGATGCAGAACTTAACATCAGAGACAGGTGGACATGACCCAATCTTGTTATAAAGTACAAGCTTTCAACACTTTACACTGTCTGCAGATACATGAGGTCACTAACCCCCAGTCCTCACACAAAGGTCAACCTACCCATCCTCTTTGTAATACAAATAGAAAGCTTTCCTCCTTTGTGTAGTGAATAAAACTGATGCAATAAGCCAGTCTGTCACCAAATATAGTAGATCACAGCTTCTAAGTGGCTATATTTAATTTGGGGGTGAAATTTGGGGAATAAAATACAGAAAAATGCCAAAGATAAACAATAAGTATAGTGAGTCAAATGGAGTTAAAAACAGGAGGAAGGTATGTATCTAAAAGGGAGATGTAGCATATGATAAAGGAATTAAAGTAGACAAAAGCAGCAATGAGAAAAATGAGAAGTGAAAGTTTGATGACTTTACCTTGGACAAATATATGGAGGCAGTGCCCCATAGGTCCAAGGATAGTCCGAAGGCACCAGTGCTATAACATCCCTTACAGGCACCAAACTTTCAGGTGAAGTGGTGTTCATTCCCATCTAATATAAAAGGGTGAATAATTTGGATAATATAGATGCATATAGTTTATATTTCTTCTACATAAGAAATGAACAATAATGCAGGCTTCAGTTAAGCAGACAAATACCTAAACCAAACAAAACATACTTTATCAGTTTTAAAACTTGTAAACTTTCCTGTGAGAAATTATTAAATTGCTTCTACTTACATTTGCATCAAGACTGAGGGCTAATATAATACTTCACAAATCTTCTCTTTATTTTCATAACCAATCACTGAAAATGTGAATTTTTATTTTTTGAAATGTTGTCTGGTGTAAGGGAGATAACTGAATGATATACATAAGGTGTGGTATTTTTTATTTCCTCCAATATATTATCCATGTAATATAGATGAGTTCATGAACACATGTATTAACTTCAATGCAATTAAATTATACAAAAATACATTATTGATAAAGTGAGAACCTAAAATTCAGGTTTCTATATGTAGTGGAGACCTCAAGAGTGATGTAATCTTGTTTCCTGAGATGAGGAGGCTGTTTTTTAATCACATAGTTCATGTTCTCTACAATGCCGGCATGTGGAGTGCAGCCTGCCATAAACATGCCAATACGATCCCGTGCCAATTTGGATTCTTGCGATGGGATGCAAAGTTTGAAGAACAGTGTGGACTTAAATGGAAGGAATGGGCAATATGTGACTAATATGGTGATCACTCAATGTTTGACCTAATATGGAAATTCCAAAAGAGTAGCTGGACAGAAATAAATAGAATTAATTGAAAGTCAATAGTAGGTTATAATTGGGCTTATACAAGTGTCAATAGGAAATGCTGACTTAAAGAAACTGTTCTTGTCTGTTGGTATTCCCTGCTACTTCAACAAAGGGAATGCCAGAGAACTTATCTAAATAAACTGCTTGAACAATTTCAAGGCAGGAAAAAGTGTACAAAAATGAACAATTAGAGCAGGACAATTAAAATCAAAGTGGGAAGGAATACAATATCTTTAATAAATTACCTAAAATTACTCATACCAGAATATCCTATATGATACAAGTGATCTATCTACAGGTGGACCTAGAGTGTTCTCTATCTTGGTTTATGGCATGCCTTACAAAACCAAGATAGTTGTTTTTTTTATACATGATTTATCATGTTTTGCAGGTAAAATAGTCAATATTTGGCCAAAATCAACTATATTATGTTTGCATAACTTATTTTGTTGCATATATGCCAATCTGAGAGCTGACTACACATACATAAAGCCTTCAGGCAATACAAGTATATGTCTGTCATAGCTATAGTTACCAAAAGCCACCATCTAAAGTCAACTTGTGCTATTTTTGGAAGTTTTCATACATTTTATTCTTAAAAGACTGTCACTATTTGACTAGAAATGTTGAGCATCCATTTGTTTTCCTACATCAAACTAGTACAGTTCATAAATGCCGCCCACATGTATGTGTTTCTATGGATACACTGGGAGGCTGTTCTTTCCTTTAGGTATCACGGTACCAATTGTTTTTCCATAGACCTCAATGCTAATGTTTTGTGAAATAAATATACTTTCTATCCTACCTCAGCATGCATGTCACCCACTGTCACAGAGAACAATGTTAGATTGTCAATTTGACAAGGACAGAACCAGGTACTCCACTGCATTTAAGAGAGATAACTCTGCTGGAACTAGACAGGGGTAAGAGTTATCTAGTTACACCAGACACATTTTCAGTCATGTGTACCACATTTTAAAAAAATCATAAAAAATACAAAATGTGATATAGTTATAAATTAACATAATCTCACATGTTGCCAAGAGGCTCAACATTTTTTTAAGCCTAACAGAAAGTACAACTCTTACATAATGCACCAATCACAGCTAGTTTTGTGGTTTATTTCTGAATGCAATGTTCCCTACACCTTAAGCTCCACCCACCTGGGGTTGTACAATTGGTACCGTTATACCTAAAGCCAACCTTAATTTTTTCAATAATCTGTGATATAGCTTGGGACTGTACAAGTAACAAGTGTACTTAGTCTCGCTTGTCAAAAACAATTTTATGAGGTACCAAGCTGTGTCTTATATTAAATGTGTATGCAATGGTCTTTGAACTATTTCAGCTGCTGTTGTCATATTTGTGCTTTACTACCAAACTATATTTTGGGAATAAAATGACTTTTTTTAACTAGGACTTGTGTTTGATTCACATCAGCACTTATTGAACTTCACATGGGTGATATGGGATAAATCACATTATATCATATTATGTAATAAGTAGGTCAAAGGTCAATGTACCAAATTGTATGTACCTCTTCTACTTCAAAAAGCACAATTCACCTAAAACAATGGACTTTATATTTGTTTGGTAGATGCAGAACTTAACATCAGAGACAGGTGGACATGACCCAATCTTGTTATAAAGTACAAGCTTTCAACACTTTACACTGTCTGCAGATACATGAGGTCACTAACCCCCAGTCCTCACACAAAGGTCAACCTACCCATCCTCTTTGTAATACAAATAGAAAGCTTTCCTCCTTTGTGTAGTGAATAAAATTGATGCAATAAGCCAATCTGTCACCAAATATAGTAGATCACAGCTTCTAAGTGGTTATATTGAATTTGGGGGTGAAATTTGGGGAATAAAATACAGAAAAATGCCAAAGATAAACAATAAGTATAGTGAGTCAAATGGAGTTAAAAACAGGAGGAAGGTGTGTATCTAAAAGGGAGATGTAGCATATGATAAAGGAATTAAAGTAGACAAAAGCAGCAATGAGAAAAATGAGAAGTGAAAGTTTGATGACTTTACCTTGGACAAATATATGGAGGCAGTGCCCCATAGGTCCAAGGATAGTCCGAAGGCACCAGTGCTATAACATCCCTTACAGGCACCAAAATTTCAGGTGAAGTGGTGTTCATTCCCATCTAATATAAAAGGGTGAATAATTTGGATAATATAGATGCATATAGTTTATATTTCTTCTACATAAGAAATGAACAATAATGCAGGCTTCAGTTAAGCAGACAAATACCTAAACCAAACAAAACATACTTTATCAGTTTTAAAACTTGTAAACTTTCCTGTGAGAAATTATTAAATTGCTTCTACTTACATTTGCATCAAGACTGAGGGCTAATATAATACTTCACAAATCTTCTCTTTATTTTCATAACCAATCACTGAAAATGTGAAGTTTTTATTTTTTGAAATGTTATGTCTGGTGTAAGGGAGATAACTGAATGATATACATAAGGTGTGGTATTTTTATTTCCTCCAATATATTATCCATGTAATATAGATGAGTTCATGAACACATGTATTAACTTCAATGCAATTAAATTATATAAAAATACATTATTGATAAAGTGAGAACCTAAAATTCAGGTTTCTATATGTAGTGGAGACCTCAAGAGTGATGTAATCTTGTTTCCTGAGATGAGGAGGCTGTTTTTTAATCACATAGTTCATGTTCTCTACAATGCCGGCATGTGGAGTGCAGCCTGCCATAAACATGCCAATACGATCCCGTGCCAATTTGGATTCTTGTGATGGGATGCAAAGTTTGAAGAACAGTGTGGACTTAAATGGAAGGAATGGGCAATATGTGACTAATATGGTGATCACTCAATGTTTGACCTAATATGGAAATTCCAAAAGAGTAGCTGGACAGAAATAAATAGAATTAATTGAAAGTCAATAGTAGGTTATAATTGGGCTTATACAAGTGTCAATAGGAAATGCTGACTTAAAGAAACTGTTCTTGTCTGTTGGTATTCCCTGCTACTTCAACAAAGGGAATGCCAGAGAACTTATCTAAATAAACTGCTTGAACAATTTCAAGGCAGGAAAAAGTGTACAAAAATGAACAATTAGAGCAGGACAATTAAAATCAAAGTGGGAAGGAATACAATATCTTTAATAAATTACCTAAAATTACTCATACCAGAATATCCTATATGATACAAGTGATCTATCTACAGGTGGACCTAGAGTGTTCTCTATCTTGGTTTATGGCATGCCTTACAAAACCAAGATAGTTGTTTTTTTTATACATGATTTATCATGTTTTGCAGGTAAAATAGTCAATATTTGGCCAAAATCAACTATATTATGTTTGCATAACTTATTTTGTTGCATATATGCCAATCTGAGAGCTGACTACACATACATAAAGCCTTCAGGCAATACAAGTATATGTCTGTCATAGCTATAGTTACCAAAAGCCACCATCTAAAGTCAACTTGTGCTATTTTTGGAAGTTTTCATACATTTTATTCTTAAAAGACTGTCACTATTTGACTAGAAATGTTGAGCATCCATTTGTTTTCCTACATCAAACTAGTACAGTTCATAAATGCCGCCCACATGTATGTGTTTCTATGGATACACTGGGAGGCTGTTCTTTCCTTTATAAAGCCAACCTTAATTTTTTCAATAATCTGTGATATAGCTTGGGACTGTACAAGTAACAAGTGTACTTAGTCTCGCTTGTCAAAAACAATTTTATGAGGTACCAAGCTGTGTCTTATATTAAATGTGTATGCAATGGTCTTTGAACTATTTCAGCTGCTGTTGTCATATTTGTGCTTTACTACCAAACTATATTTTGGGAATAAAATGACTTTTTTTAACTAGGACTTGTGTTTGATTCACATCAGCACTTATTGAACTTCACATGGGTGATATGGGATAAATCACATTATATCATATTATGTAATAAGTAGGTCAAAGGTCAATGTACCAAATTGTATGTACCTCTTCTACTTCAAAAAGCACAATTCACCTAAAACAATGGACTTTATATTTGTTTGGTAGATGCAGAACTTAACATCAGAGACAGGTGGACATGACCCAATCTTGTTATAAAGTACAAGCTTTCAACACTTTACACTGTCTGCAGATACATGAGGTCACTAACCCCCAGTCCTCACACAAAGGTCAACCTACCCATCCTCTTTGTAATACAAATAGAAAGCTTTCCTCCTTTGTGTAGTGAATAAAACTGATGCAATAAGCCAGTCTGTCACCAAATATAGTAGATCACAGCTTCTAAGTGGCTATATTTAATTTGGGGGTGAAATTTGGGGAATAAAATACAGAAAAATGCCAAAGATAAACAATAAGTATAGTGAGTCAAATGGAGTTAAAAACAGGAGGAAGGTATGTATCTAAAAGGGAGATGTAGCATATGATAAAGGAATTAAAGTAGACAAAAGCAGCAATGAGAAAAATGAGAAGTGAAAGTTTGATGACTTTACCTTGGACAAATATATGGAGGCAGTGCCCCATAGGTCCAAGGATAGTCCGAAGGCACCAGTGCTATAACATCCCTTACAGGCACCAAACTTTCAGGTGAAGTGGTGTTCATTCCCATCTAATATAAAAGGGTGAATAATTTGGATAATATAGATGCATATAGTTTATATTTCTTCTACATAAGAAATGAACAATAATGCAGGCTTCAGTTAAGCAGACAAATACCTAAACCAAACAAAACATACTTTATCAGTTTTAAAACTTGTAAACTTTCCTGTGAGAAATTATTAAATTGCTTCTACTTACATTTGCATCAAGACTGAGGGCTAATATAATACTTCACAAATCTTCTCTTTATTTTCATAACCAATCACTGAAAATGTGAATTTTTATTTTTTGAAATGTTGTCTGGTGTAAGGGAGATAACTGAATGATATACATAAGGTGTGGTATTTTTTATTTCCTCCAATATATTATCCATGTAATATAGATGAGTTCATGAACACATGTATTAACTTCAATGCAATTAAATTATACAAAAATACATTATTGATAAAGTGAGAACCTAAAATTCAGGTTTCTATATGTAGTGGAGACCTCAAGAGTGATGTAATCTTGTTTCCTGAGATGAGGAGGCTGTTTTTTAATCACATAGTTCATGTTCTCTACAATGCCGGCATGTGGAGTGCAGCCTGCCATAAACATGCCAATACGATCCCATGAAAATTTGGATTCTTGTGATGGGATGCAAAGTTTGAAGAACAGTGTGGACTTAAATGGAAGGAATGGGCAATATGTGACTAATATGGTGATCACTCAATGTTTGACCTAATATGGAAATTCCAAAAGAGTAGCTGGACAGAAATAAATAGAATTAATTGAAAGTCAATAGTAGGTTATAATTGGGCTTATACAAGTGTCAATAGGAAATGCTGACTTAAAGAAACTGTTCTTGTCTGTTGGTATTCCCTGCTACTTCAACAAAGGGAATGCCAGAGAACTTATCTAAATAAACTGCTTGAACAATTTCAAGGCAGGAAAAAGTGTACAAAAATGAACAATTAGAGCAGGACAATTAAAATCAAAGTGGGAAGGAATACAATATCTTTAATAAATTACCTAAAATTACTCATACCAGAATATCCTATATGATACAAGTGATCTATCTACAGGTGGACCTAGAGTGTTCTCTATCTTGGTTTATGGCATGCCTTACAAAACCAAGATAGTTGGTTTTTTTATACATGATTTATCATGTTTTGCAGGTAAAATAGTCAATATTTGGCCAAAATCAACTATATTATGTTTGCATAACTTATTTTGTTGCATATATGCCAATCTGAGAGCTGACTACACATACATAAAGCCTTCAGGCAATACAAGTATATGTCTGTCATAGCTATAGTTACCAAAAGCCACCATCTAAAGTCAACTTGTGCTATTTTTGGAAGTTTTCATACATTTTATTCTTAAAAGACTGTCACTATTTGACTAGAAATGTTGAGCATCCATTTGTTTTCCTACATCAAACTAGTACAGTTCATAAATGCCGCCCACATGTATGTGTTTCTATGGATACACTGGGAGGCTGTTCTTTCCTTTATAAAGCCAACCTTAATTTTTTCAATAATCTGTGATATAGCTTGGGACTGTACAAGTAACAAGTGTACTTAGTCTCGCTTGTCAAAAACAATTTTATGAGGTACCAAGCTGTGTCTTATATTAAATGTGTATGCAATGGTCTTTGAACTATTTCAGCTGCTGTTGTCATATTTGTGCTTTACTACCAAACTATATTTTGGGAATAAAATGACTTTTTTTAACTAGGACTTGTGTTTGATTCACATCAGCACTTATTGAACTTCACATGGGTGATATGGGATAAATCACATTATATCATATTATGTAATAAGTAGGTCAAAGGTCAATGTACCAAATTGTATGTACCTCTTCTACTTCAAAAAGCACAATTCACCTAAAACAATGGACTTTATATTTGTTTGGTAGATGCAGAACTTAACATCAGAGACAGGTGGACATGACCCAATCTTGTTATAAAGTACAAGCTTTCAACACTTTACACTGTCTGCAGATACATGAGGTCACTAACCCCCAGTCCTCACACAAAGGTCAACCTACCCATCCTCTTTGTAATACAAATAGAAAGCTTTCCTCCTTTGTGTAGTGAATAAAACTGATGCAATAAGCCAGTCTGTCACCAAATATAGTAGATCACAGCTTCTAAGTGGCTATATTTAATTTGGGGGTGAAATTTGGGGAATAAAATACAGAAAAATGCCAAAGATAAACAATAAGTATAGTGAGTCAAATGGAGTTAAAAACAGGAGGAAGGTATGTATCTAAAAGGGAGATGTAGCATATGATAAAGGAATTAAAGTAGACAAAAGCAGCAATGAGAAAAATGAGAAGTGAAAGTTTGATGACTTTACCTTGGACAAATATATGGAGGCAGTGCCCCATAGGTCCAAGGATTGTCCGAAGGCACCAGTGCTATAACATCCCTTACAGGCACCAAACTTTCAGGTGAAGTGGTGTTCATTCCCATCTAATATAAAAGGGTGAATAATTTGGATAATATAGATGCATATAGTTTATATTTCTTCTACATAAGAAATGAACAATAATGCAGGCTTCAGTTAAGCAGACAAATACCTAAACCAAACAAAACATACTTTATCAGTTTTAAAACTTGTAAACTTTCCTGTGAGAAATTATTAAATTGCTTCTACTTACATTTGCATCAAGACTGAGGGCTAATATAATACTTCACAAATCTTCTCTTTATTTTCATAACCAATCACTGAAAATGTGAGTTTTTATTTTTTGAAATGTTATATCTGGTGTAAGGGAGATAACTGAATGATATACATAAGGTGTGGTATTTTTATTTCCTCCAATATATTATCCATGTAATATAGATGAGTTCATGAACACATGTATTAACTTCAATGCAATTAAATTATACAAAAATACATTATTGATAAAGTGAGAACCTAAAATTCAGGTTTCTATATGTAGTGGAGACCTCAAGAGTGATGTAATCTTGTTTCCTGAGATGAGGAGGCTGTTTTTTAATCACATAGTTCATGTTCTCTACAATGCCGGCATGTGGAGTGCAGCCTGCCATAAACATGCCAATACGATCCCATGCCAATTTGGATTCTTGCGATGGGATGCAAAGTTTGAAGAACAGTGTGGACTTAAATGGAAGGAATGGGCAATATGTGACTAATATGGTGATCACTCAATGTTTGACCTAATATGGAAATTCCAAAAGAGTAGCTGGACAGAAATAAATAGAATTAATTGAAAGTCAATAGTAGGTTATAATTGGGCTTATACAAGTGTCAATAGGAAATGCTGACTTAAAGAAACTGTTCTTGTCTGTTGGTATTCCCTGCTACTTCAACAAAGGGAATGCCAGAGAACTTATCTAAATAAACTGCTTGAACAATTTCAAGGCAGGAAAAAGTGTACAAAAATGAACAATTAGAGCAGGACAATTAAAATCAAAGTGGGAAGGAATACAATATCTTTAATAAATTACCTAAAATTACTCATACCAGAATATCCTATATGATACAAGTGATCTATCTACAGGTGGACCTAGAGTGTTCTCTATCTTGGTTTATGGCATGCCTTACAAAACCAAGATAGTTGTTTTTTTTTATACATGATTTATCATGTTTTGCAGGTAAAATAGTCAATATTTGGCCAAAATCAACTATATTATGTTTACATAACTTATTTTGTTGCATATATGCCAATCTGAGAGCTGACTACACATACATAAAGCCTTCAGGCAATACAAGTATATGTCTGTCATAGCTATAGTTACCAAAAGCCACCATCTAAAGTCAACTTGTGCTATTTTTGGAAGTTTTCATACATTTTATTCTTAAAAGACTGTCACTATTTGACTAGAAATGTTGAGCATCCATTTGTTTTCCTACATCAAACTAGTACAGTTCATAAATGCCGCCCACATGTATGTGTTTCTATGGATACACTGGGAGGCTGTTCTTTCCTTTAGGTATCACGGTACCAATTGTTTTTCCATAGACCTCAATGCTAATGTTTTGTGAAATAAATATACTTTCTATCCTACCTCAGCATGCATGTCATCCACTGTCACAGAGAACAATGTTAGATTGTCAATTTGACAAGGACAGAACCAGGTACTCCACTGCATTTAAGAGAGATAACTCTGCTGGAACTAGACACGGGTAAGAGTTATCCAGTTACACCAGACACATTTTCAGTCATTTGTACCACATTTTCAAAAAATCATAAAAAATACAAAATGTGATATAGTTATGAATTAACATAATCTCACATGTTGCCAAGAGGCTCAACATTTTTTAAGCCTAACAGAAAGTACAACTCTTACATAATGCACCAATCACAGCTAGTTTTGTGGTTTATTTCTGAATGCAATGTTCCCTACACCTTAAGCTCCGCCCACCTGAGGTTGTACAATTGGTACCGTTATACCTAAAGCCAACCTTAATTTTTTCAATAATCTGTGATATAGCTTGGGACTGTACAAGTAACAAGTGTACTTAGTCTCGCTTGTCAAAAACAATTTTATGAGGTACCAAGCTGTGTCTTATATTAAATGTGTATGCAATGGTCTTTGAACTATTTCAGCTGCTGTTGTCATATTTGTGCTTTACTACCAAACTATATTTTGGGAATAAAATGACTTTTTTTTTTTTTTTTTTGTGTTTGATTCACATCAGCACTTATTGAACTTCACATGGGTGATATGGGATAAATCACATTATATCATATTATGTAATAAGTAGGTCAAAGGTCAATGTACCAAATTGTATGCACCTCTTCTACTTCAAAAAGCACAATTCACCTAAAACAATGGACTTTATATTTGTTTGGTAGATGCAGAACTTAACATCAGAGACAGGTGGACATGACCCAATCTTGTTATAAAGTACAAGCTTTCAACACTTTACATTGTCTGCAGATACATGAGGTCACTAACCCCCAGTCCTCACACAAAGGTCAACCTACCCATCCTCTTTGTAATACAAATAGAAAGCTTTCCTCCTTTGTGTAGTGAATAAAACTGATGCAATAAGCCAGTCTCTCACCAAATATAGTAGATCACAGCTTCTAAGTGGCTATATTTAATTTGGGGGTGAAATTTGGGGAATAAAATACAGAAAAATGCCAAAGATAAACAATAAGTATAGTGAGTCAAATGGAGTTAAAAACAGGAGGAAGGTATGTATCTAAAAGGGAGATGTAGCATATGATAAAGGAATTAAAGTAGACAAAAGCAGCAATGAGAAAAATGAGAAGTGAAAGTTTGATGACTTTACCTTGGACAAATATATGGAGGCAGTGCCCCATAGGTCCAAGGATAGTCCGAAGGCACCAGTGCTATAACATCCCTTACAGGCACCAAACTTTCAGGTGAAGTGGTGTTCATTCCCATCTAATATAAAAGGGTGAATAATTTGGATAATATAGATGCATATAGTTTATATTTCTTCTACATAAGAAATGAACAATAATGCAGGCTTCAGTTAAGCAGACAAATACCTAAACCAAACAAAACATACTTTATCAGTTTTAAAACTTGTAAACTTTCCTGTGAGAAATTATTAAATTGCTTCTACTTACATTTGCATCAAGACTGAGGGCTAATATAATACTTCACAAATCTTCTCTTTATTTTCATAACCAATCACTGAAAATGTGAGTTTTTATTTTTTGAAATGTTATATCTGGTGTAAGGGAGATAACTGAATGATATACATAAGGTGTGGTATTTTTATTTCCTCCAATATATTATCCATGTAATATAGATGAGTTCATGAACACATGTATTAACTTCAATGCAATTAAATTATACAAAAATACATTATTGATAAAGTGAGAACCTAAAATTCAGGTTTCTATATGTAGTGGAGACCTCAAGAGTGATGTAATCTTGTTTCCTGAGATGAGGAGGCTGTTTTTTAATCACATAGTTCATGTTCTCTACAATGCCGGCATGTGGAGTGCAGCCTGCCATAAACATGCCAATACGATCCCGTGCCAATTTGGATTCTTGCGATGGGATGCAAAGTTTGAAGAACAGTGTGGACTTAAATGGAAGGAATGGGCAATATGTGACTAATATGGTGATCACTCAATGTTTGACCTAATATGGAAATTCCAAAAGAGTAGCTGGACAGAAATAAATAGAATTAATTGAAAGTCAATAGTAGGTTATAATTGGGCTTATACAAGTGTCAATAGGAAATGCTGACTTAAAGAAACTGTTCTTGTCTGTTGGTATTCCCTGCTACTTCAACAAAGGGAATGCCAGAGAACTTATCTAAATAAACTGCATGAACAATTTCAAGGCAGGAAAAAGTGTACAAAAATGGACAATTAGAGCAGGACAATTAAAATCAAAGTGGGAAGGAATACAATATCTTTAATAAATTACCTAAAATTACTCATACCAGAATATCCTATATGATACAAGTGATCTATCTACAGGTGGACCTAGAGTGTTCTCTATCTTGGTTTATGGCATGCCTTACAAAACCAAGATAGTTGTTTTTTTTATACATGATTTATCATGTTTTGCAGGTAAAATAGTCAATATTTGGCCAAAATCAACTATATTATGTTTGTATAACTTATTTTGTTGCATATATGCCAATCTGAGAGCTGACTACACATACATAAAGCCTTCAGGCAATACAAGTATATGTCTGTCATAGCTATAGTTACCAAAAGCCACCATCTAAAGTCAACTTGTGCTATTTTTGGAAGTTTTCATACATTTTATTCTTAAAAGACTGTCACTATTTGACTAGAAATGTTGAGCATCCATTTGTTTTCCTACATCAAACTAGTACAGTTCATAAATGCCGCCCACATGTATGTGTTTCTATGGATACACTGGGAGGCTGTTCTTTCCTTTATAAAGCCAACCTTAATTTTTTCAATAATCTGTGATATAGCTTGGGACTGTACAAGTAACAAGTGTACTTAGTCTCGCTTGTCAAAAACAATTTTATGAGGTACCAAGCTGTGTCTTATATTAAATGTGTATGTAATGGTCTTTGAACTATTTCAGCTGCTGTTGTCATATTTGTGCTTTACTACCAAACTATATTTTGGGAATAAAATGACTTTTTTTAACTAGGACTTGTGTTTGATTCACATCAGCACTTATTGAACTTCACATGGGTGATATGGGATAAATCACATTATATCATATTATGTAATAAGTAGGTCAAAGGTCAATGTACCAAATTGTATGCACCTCTTCTACTTCAAAAAGCACAATTCACCTAAAACAATGGACTTTATATTTGTTTGGTAGATGCAGAACTTAACATCAGAGACAGGTGGACATGACCCAATCTTGTTATAAAGTACAAGCTTTCAACACTTTACATTGTCTGCAGATACATGAGGTCACTAACCCCCAGTCCTCACACAAAGGTCAACCTACCCATCCTCTTTGTAATACAAATAGAAAGCTTTCCTCCTTTGTGTAGTGAATAAAACTGATGCAATAAGCCAGTCTGTCACCAAATATAGTAGATCACAGCTTCTAAGTGGCTATATTTAATTTGGGGGTGAAATTTGGGGAATAAAATACAGAAAAATGCCAAAGATAAACAATAAGTATAG